>PVIH01020966.1:0-30988 GCA_004025045.1 Sigmodon hispidus | reverse complement strand
GGCAGTGCATTGAATCTGTAGATTGCCTTTGGTAGAATTGCCATTTTTACTATGTTGATCCTACCAATCCAGGAACATGGGAGAGCTTTCCATTTTCTGATATCCTCTTCAATTTCTTTCTTCAGTGATTTAAAATTTTTGTCAAATAGATCTGTTACTTCTTTGGTTATAGTTACTCCAAGGTATTTAATACTATTTGTAGCTAATATGAAGGGTAATGTTTCCCTTATTTCTTTTTCAGCTCTTCTATCTTTAGTGTATAGAAGGGCTACTGATTTCTTTCAGTTTATCTTGTATCCTGGTACATTGCTGAAGGTGTTTATCAGCTGTAGCAGTTCCTTGGAAGAATTTTGTGGGTCACTTATGTATACAATCATATCATCTGCAAATAGAGATAGCTTCACTTCTTCTTTTCCAATTTGTATTCCCTTAATCTCTTTTCGTTCCCTAATTGCTTTAGGTATAACTTAGAGAACTATATTGAATAGATAAGGGGAGAGAGGACAACCCTGTCAAGTTCCTGACTTTAGTGGGATTGCTTTGAGTTTTTCTCCTTTAAGTTTGATACTGGCTGTCAGCTTCTTGTAAATCGCCTTAATTATATTTAGGTATTCTCCCTGTATTCCTGATCTCTCCAGGGCTTTAATCATAAAGGAGTGTTGGATTTTGTCAAAAGCATTTTCCGCATCTAAGGATATGATCATGTGGTTTTGTTCCTTTAGTTTGTTTATATGATGGATAACATTTACAGTTTTTCTTATGTTAAACCAGCCCTGCATTTCTGGGATGAAGCCTACTTGGTAGTGGTGGATGATATCTTTTATGCATTGTTGTATACGGTTTGCCAAAACTTTGTTGAGAATTTTCGCATCAATATTCATGAGGGAAATTGGTCTGTAATTCTCCTTCTTTGTTGTGTCTTTGAGTGGCTTGAGTATTAGGGTGATTGTGGCCTCATAAAAGGAATTTGGCAATATTCCTTCAGTTTCTACTGTGTGAAATAGTTTGAGGAGTAATGGTAGTAATTCTTCTTTGAATGTCTGGTAGAATTCTGCACTGAAACCATCTGGACCAGGGCTTTTATTTTTGGGGAGGTTTTTAATAACAGTTTCAATTTCCTTAAGGGTTTTAGGCTTGTTTAGGTAATTAATCTGATCTTCATTTAATTTTGGTAGATTGTACCTGTCCAGAAAGCTGTCCATTTCTTCTAGGTTTTCCATTTTTGTGGAATACAGATTTTCAAAATATGACCTGATAATTCTCTGTATTTCCTGGCAGTCTGTTGTTATGTCCCCCTGTTAATTTCTGATTTTGTTGATTTGGACACTCTCTCTCTGTTTTTTGATTAGTTTGGCTAAGGACTTATCTATCTTGTTAACTTTCTCAAAGAACCAACTCTTAGATTCGTTGATTCTTTGTATTGTTCTTTTTGTTTCAATTGTATTGATTTCAGTTCTAAGTTTGATTATTTCCTGCCGTCTACTCCTCCTAGGTGAGTTCGCTTCTAATTGTTTTAAGGCTTTCAGCTGTGCTGTTAGGTCTCTAGTGTGGGATTTCTCAAGGTTTTTCATATAGGCATCTAGTGCTATGAATTTTCCTCTTAAGACTGCTTTCATTGTGTCCCACAAGTTTGGATACGTTGTAGATTCATTTTCATTGAATTCTAGGAAGACTTTGATTTCTTTTTTAATTTCTTCCTTTACCCAAAGATGGTTCAGCTGATTGATGTTTAGTTTCCATGAGTTGGTAGGCTTTCTTTGAGTTTTGATGTTGTTGAACTCTAACTTTAGGCCCTGGTGTTCAGATATGTTACAAGAGATTATTTCCATTTTTTTGTATCTATTGATATTTGCTTTATGACCAATTATGTGATCAATTTTGGAGAAAGTTCCATGAGGACCTGAGAAATATGTATATTCCTTTGCCTTTGGGTGGAAGGATCTGTAGATATCTATGAAACCCATTTGCATCATAACCTCATTTAGACTCCTTATTTCTCTGTTGAGGCTCTGTCTGGTTGATCTATCCCGGGTTGAAAGTGGGGTATTGAAGTCTCCCTCTATTAGGGTGTAAGAATTGATGTGGGATTTGAGCTTTAGCAGTGTTTCTTTTACATATGTAGGTGCCCCTATATTAGGAGCATAAATATTTAAGATTGAAATCTCCTCTTGACCAATTTTTCCTTTGATGAATAAGTAGTGACCATCTTGGTCCCTTTTAATTGCTTTTAGCTTAAAGTCTACTTTGTTAGATATTAGGATTGCAACCCCTGTTTGTTTCTCAGGACCATTTGACTGGACAATCTTTTCCCAACCCTTTATTCTAAGCCTGTGTCTGTCTTTGCAGTTGAGGTGTGTTTCTCGTAGGCAACAGAAGGATGGCTTCTGTTGTTGTATCCATCTTGTTAGTGTGTGACGTTTTATAGGAGAGTTGAGACCATTGATATTATGGGAAATTAGTGACCATTGATTCATATTTCCTGCCATTTTTGGTGGCAACTTGTTTGTATTTCCTTTCTCTAGGGTATTCGTCTGTGGACTTATTAATTGTGATTTCGTGGGTGTATCTGAGGTCCTTAGGTTGGAGTTTTTCCTGTAATACTCTCTGTAGTGATGGGTTGGTAGATAGATATTCTTTCAGTCTGACTTTGTCCTGAAATACCTTGTTTACTCCATCTATGGTGATTGATAATTTTGCAGGGTATAGTATTCTAGTTTGGCAGCCATGCTGTTTTAGCGTCTGTATAACTTCTGACCAAGCCCTTCTAGCTTTCATCATTTCCATTGAATAGTCAGGCGTTATTCTGATGGTTCTGCCTTTATATGTGAGTTGGGCCTTTTCTTTCGCAGCTCTTAAAATTTTTTCTTTGTTCTGTATGTTTTGTGGCTTGATTATAATGTGGCGTGCTGACTTTTTTTTGGGATCATATCTATTTGGTGTTCTGTAAGCTTCTTGTATCTTTATAGGCATTTCCTTCTTCAGGTTAGGGAAGTTTTCTTCTATGATTTTATTGAAAACATTATCTGTGCCTTTGAGCTAGTATTCTTCTCCTTCTTCTATTCCTATTATTCTCAAATTAGGTCTTTTCATGGTGTTCCAGATTTCCTGAATATTTTGAGTCATGGCTTTTTTAGTTTTACTATTTTCTTTGACTGATATATCTATTTGAGCTATCGAGTCTTCCACTTCAGAAATTCTATGTTCTATCTCTTGAACTCTGTTTGTTATGCTTGTATCTGTGGTTCCAGCTTTTTTCTTCAGGTTTTCTATTTCCATCTTTGCCTCATTTTGCGCCTTTTTTATTGCTTCTATTTCAGCTTTTATTTCAGCTTTTAGTTCCTAGCATGTTTCTTTCATAGATTTGTTCATCTCTTCCAATTTTTTGTTTGTATTTTCTTCTATTTCTTTAAGGCTTTCTTTCATATATTCTTTTAGAGCTTCAATGATCATCAAAAAGGAATTTTTGGTGTTGCTTCCTTCTGTTTCTTCTTCATTGCTCAGTTCAGGTCTTGTATTTGTAAGATCGCCACTCTCTTCTGGAGTTATCATGTTGTCCTTTGTATTATTATATAATTTTTTTGCACTGACGTTTGCCCATGGCTTCAGTGGTTCACAATTAGATGGGTCCTGGTCAGTTGTGGCACTCGGGTTTATGTGCCTCCTGTCACCTCTCTGGTCAGTGTCTTAGTCTGTCCTTCAGAGAACCCTGCAGATGTTGGCTCGCTCAGTTCGAGGTGGCAGTGGGTCGCCGTGCAACTTCCCTCAGCAGTAGCTGTGGGTATGATGACCTGCAGTGTTTATCTGCCCCTGCTCCAGAGTGTGCTGGGACTCTGCAGACAGCGCTTGGTCCCGGGAGCAGAACCGGAAGCTATGGGCGCTGAACTCTCCCTCCCAGGCTGGGATATAGGCGCTTGGGTCTGGTGACCCCTCCTCACCTCTGGCCAGGTCTGAGTCTGTCCTTCAGAGACCCCTGCAGATGTTGGCTTGCTCAGTTAGAGGTGGTGGTGGGTAGCCGTGCAGCTTCCCTCAGCAGGAGCTGTGGGTATGATGACCTGCAGAGTTTATCCGCCCCTGCTCCAGAGTGTGCTGGGACTCTGCAGACAGCACTTGGTCCAGGGCGTTGATTTTATCTTTAGATATTTTAATTTTCTTTGAAGCTATTGTGAATAGGAGTGTGTCCAAGTTATCTCCTTCTTTGTACTTTTGGATGTGTATAGAAAAGCTATTTATTTGTGCAAGTTTATTGTTCCATATTACTTCCACAATACTGAATTTGCTTATTGTTTCTAGAGGTTTGGGGGACATCTAGTGTATAGTATCATGTCATCTTCAAATAGGGATAGTCAATTTTTTTATTTGTATCCTTTTAATTTTAATCTTTTGCTCTACTGTTTGAGTTAGTGCTTCAAGCACAATATTGAAAAGCTGGAGGAATAGTGGGCATCCCTACCTCAAACCTGAGTTCAATGGGATTGCTTTAAGTTCCAATCTCCATTCATGGTGGTTGGTGTTCAGTGTGGATTTTTCATGTGTAATTTTTATTGTGTTGAGGTATGCTCTCTCTAGTCATATATAATCTAGGACTTTTATCATGGAACCTTGTTGGATTTGTCAAAGGCTTTGTCTTATCTATTAAGATGATCATGTGATTTTTCTCTTTAAATCTATTTATACGATTTTTACACTTATTGATTAGGGAATGTTGAACCATTCCTGAATCTCAGAGATAAAGTCAACTTGGTTATGGTGTATATCTGTATTCTGTTTGCAAGTGCTTTACTGAGTGTTTAAATCTGTGTTCAGTAGGGCTATTGGCGTGTAGTTTCTTTTATTGTTGTGTCTTCCCCTGGTTTCATATAGGGGGTTTGCCAGTGCTCTTTCTATTTCTATTTTTAAAAAAAGTTTTAAGGGGAATTGGCTGCAGACCATTAGATTCTGTAGAACTCTACTGTAGATACATTGGTCCCGGATTTTTAAAATTTGAAAGTGTTTTATTGCTATTTCAATCTTCTCACTTTTATATGGTCTGCTTATATTCTAGACTTCTTTTGGTTTAATTTTGGTGGTCTGACTTAATACAGAGATTCATGTTTTGTGTTTGTGTGTGTGTTCATGGAGTATCAATATAAAATAATATTCTCTTAAAACATTCTGAATTTCTCTAATGTAATGTTTTCCTGTTCCTTTCTGACTCTATTCATTTGGGCCCTTTATTTCTTTTGGTTAGTTGATCCAAGTGTTTGCCAACTTTGTTAATCCACTCAAATCAGCTCTTTGATTGATTGATTCTTTATATGTTTTGTTTGTTTTTATTCACTGATTTCTGCAATGATTTTTACTTATTTTTGTTATTGACTAGATTTGAATTTGTTCTTGTTTTTCCCACCAAAATATGGCAGGAAATATCAATCAGTGGTCACTAATATCCCTTAATATCAATGGACTCAACTCTCCTATAAAACGTCACACACTAACAAGATGGATACAACAACAGAAGCCATCCTTCTGTTGCCTACAAGAAATACACCTAAACCACAAAGACAGACACAGGCTTAGAGTAAAAGGGTTGGGAAAAGATTTTCCAGTCAAATGGTCCTAAGAAACAAGCAGGAGTTGCCATCCTAATTTCTAACAAAGTAGACTTTAAGCTAAAAGCAATTAAAAGGGACCAAGATGGTCACTACTTATTCATCACAGGAAAAATTGGTCAAGAGGAAATTTCAATTCTGAATATTTATTCACCTACCTATGTAAAAGATACATTGCTAAAGCTCGAATCCCACATCAATTCTTATACCCTAATAAGTGGGAGTCTTCAATACCCCACTTTCAACCTAGGATAGGTCAACCAGTCAGAGACACAACAGAGAAATAAGGAGTCTAAATCTTTCAGTTGTATAATTTAAGAATTTTGTGTGTGTGTGTGTGCTCTGTGATTTTTTTTATTATGAATCAGAATTTCATTTTATTTTATTTTCCAGTTTTAGAACATTTTTATTTTTTCTGTGGGAGTAAGTCATATTCTTTTTCTTTTTTTGAGTGATTTTTTTATTATGGATAAAGTCATATTTTTTATCCATTATCCCCTTGTTCA
Source organism: Sigmodon hispidus (assembly GCA_004025045.1). Classification (NCBI taxonomy): domain Eukaryota; kingdom Metazoa; phylum Chordata; class Mammalia; order Rodentia; family Cricetidae; genus Sigmodon; species Sigmodon hispidus. The sequence continues at coordinate 24,894 of PVIH01020966.1, read as the reverse complement.
AACTTTCTTCCTGCTCTCACTCATCCCAGCCACTCTCTCTTCTCCCAAATGTAGGCACATGGAGTAGTAATTTTTTCTCATAAGTCTCTTTCAATGTGTCCCAAAGGTTATGTTTTGTTGTGTTTTCATTTTCATTTAACTTCAGAAAATTTTATTTCTTTCTTGATTTCTTCTTTTACCCATCCATCATTCAGTAATGAGCTTTTTAATCTCCATGAGTGCATTTACTAGAGATTTGTTTGCTATCATTTTTAAGTTGTATTGCATTGCAAACAGATAGGACACATGAAATTATTTCATTTTTTCTAATTTGTAAAAATTTGATTTTTGTTTCAAGACATGGTAGTCTGTTTAGAGAAACTTTTGTGTGTTGATGAGTAGAATATGTTTTATTTGGTGTTTTGGTGGAATACTTTATAGATATCTATTGAGTCTATTTGGTGTACAATGTCATTTAATTCTGATATTTCTTTGCTCAGTCCATCTTTATCTAGCCTGAGTTCCACAGTCAGGTGCCTGGATCAGTGTGACTACTACTGCTACATGCCTGGCAATCAATGTCTATATGTCTTTCAGGAAACACCCTGTTAGATTTGAACCTACAGGCCCCTCCCATGTAACATCAACCTCTTCATCCAGAGAAATCCTGCAATGCTTCCTTAGAATCTAGGCCAATCTTTCTGTATTATACAATCAGACTTAGAAGCTAAGATGTCAATTATCACTGTGTGCATTCATACTAGGTGATATAATCAGGAAATAGCAATCTGGAAAAAAGGTGCACAATTGCCCATGATAATATAATAATCCATCTTATTTTTATTTATGTATCTCTCTTCATATGTAATTTCTTACTTTTTCTTTCTTTCTCTCCTTCTTCAACTTCTCCTTCATCTTTTTCTTCTCTTTTTCCTTCCTTTTCTCTTCCTTCTTCTTTTAATGTTAAAGACAGAGTTTCTCTCTGTAGCCCGATCTGCCCTGAAACTCTCTTTTTAGACCTGGCTAGCCTCAAACACAGAGATCTGCCTGTCTCTGTTGCTGAGTGCTGAGATTAGGTGTGTGTGCCACTACTACCTGGTTTCATTTTATTTTTTTTTTTTTAAGAAAGAAAGAATGCAATTTTAGGATTTGTTATGGTCTTAGATTCACTTGTCATAATCCACATAGAGCTTCTAGTTTTTTCTATATCTTGGCTGATATTTTAAAAAATATTCACATAGAAAAATTGGGTATGACACACAGGTCTAGGTATCTGACAAATGGAGAGTCATGTGTATAGCACCACAATTCTCTACATAACCATGCCAATGCCCCCAAATTACTTTGTGCTGCTCCTGTGTGCTCACTCACAGTCTCTATTTTCACTGGTAGAAAACTTCACTCTTTTAGATTCCATTTTTGTATTGTATGTAGTTATGGTGCTAAGCAGACACTAAGCAAATGCTGAAGCGAATATTTGATAACAGTTAATATTTAATTAGGACTAAATAAAAATTGACCCAGTAAATGAATATGCCAATGGGCAGATGTATATGGCAAATGTTATGTGAGATGTCACTTTTATTTAAAGTTGTCACTTAAATATTGCTATTAAATTATGCCACAAAGTGCATTAAAATATGTATATATTTATTATATGAGTCTATGGGTCAGTTGGGTAGCTTTTGAGGACTAGGTTTAAATGGCTTTAAACTTATTCATGTGCTGGTGGTTAGCTGACTGGTTATTTGGAGCCAGTCTGATCTAAATAGCTTCTCTCATTTGGCCATGCTAGGTTGAATGTTTCATATAGTAGTCACAGGGTACCAGGAGAGGCACTGAGCTGAAGAGTATAAAGCTTCTTAATTCTAGACTCAGAAATAGACCGCATCTTTAGTGGGGATTCAGAGTTTACCCAGAGAAGTGCTTGTGACATCAAGAATCAGGACGCTGATGGGATGTGGCCAGAATCATTGGAGACCCAAGGCACAGACTCGGCATTCTGGTGTGCTCCGGGAGGAAACAGACCATCCCTGTGTGGAGTCTTACTTTCTCCTAGAATAGCTCCTTGTATTTGTAAGTTTTTCTTTCCCTAATAAACATTAACTCATTATATGGTGAATCAGATGTGATTAATTATAGCAATATCTGGCGCTCCATGTTGGGCGTCATCTGCTGTATTAGATTTCTGACCCCGTCTGGGCCAGAGGTTTGGACCCACCATGCCTGTTTAACCCCTAAAGAATGACGCAGACGCTTGTATTAATTTCATGCTGTTTGGCTTATGTCTCAGACACATTAATAGCTAGCTCTTTTACCTTCATTCAACCCATTTCCATTAATCTACCTGCCACGTGGTCCATGGCCCATGGCCCTTAGCTCGCCTTTACATGTTTCTTCTTTAGTGGCTGGATTGAGTCTGACTGATTCCACCCTCCTTCTGTCTCTTTTCTGATTCCTCCACTCACTTCTATGGTGCTCCACAGAGACCAAACAACTTCTTTACTTACAGAATGATACAAAGAACAGTCCCACCTCAAGCATCATTGCTTTTTGTATTATAATTACAAAACAAATTCAGAGTCAAGTGCAATAGGTAGGCAGATGAGGTGTTATGCACCTATAATTCCTGACCTCTGGAGGCAGAGATGTAGGTGGAGTTTTTCTGTCTAGTCCAGGCCCTTCGGTTTGGACAAAGCACTCCCACATGTGGTCCTGTAGCCACTTATAAAATAATTACTCAGAGGCTTATATTAATTACAAACTACTTGGCCTATGGTTCAGGCTCAGTATCAAATAGCTTTTATAACTTAACTCAGCCCATTTCTATTAATCTATTGTATTGCCACATGTTCACTGGCTTTGCTGTGTTTCATTACATCTTACTCTCTGGGTGGCAGCTTATAGCATCTCTCTGACTCTGTCCTTCTTTGTCTTTATTTCTGCTTGGTTTTCCAGCCTGACTCTAAGCTGCCTTCCCATAGGCCAAAACAGCTTCTTTATTAGCAAATGGCAATAAAGAATATTCACTGTGTATAAAAAGACATCACTGAGGTAAGAGACTCACTGAAAACTTGAGGCCAGTCTGAGATGTATGGTGAATTCCAGGCCAGTCATGCTTACATGACAATATCCTCCCTCAAACAAAACAAAAATGAATTAAGAATGATAACATTTTTACTTTGAACAGGATTTTCAGTGTCAAGTTTCAAAGAACATGGATAGAGCAATTAACCACAGAGGGCATATAAATATAATTGGATTTTCACAAACATCTTAAGAATAAATAGCAAAACCACTTTCCCGTAGGCTGTAAATGATCTTGTGTGGTTTTTTTTTTGTACTTCTTTCCCCTCACTCAAGTCCATCTTTAAAAATTTTTATGCATAAAAGTTGATAAATTACATATAAAAATTTACTATTGGTATGTGAATGCAACTTAGCAATGAGATGCTTTCCTGACATGAGGGGCAGCGGATTCTATCCCAGCACCAATGGGTCTTGTGTGTGTGTGGTTTGTAAAAAGTAAATGAATAATTTCTATTTGTTACTCATCATTTTCCCCTTTGGCAGCTCATTACTTATAACCCCTTTGGTTGAATTCAAATGTTTTTAGGAGAGAGAAAGAGAGAGAGGAGGAGAGAGAGGGAGATGTATAGTGACACTGATAAAATGAAACCTGTCAGAAAAGTGGGACTCTAAAATGAAGGTAACTGCTGTAAAAGTCAAGGCTTCTAGTATATGGATGCTATTATGTGTGTAGAGTAAGTTACTGGTTATAGTATTGTTTCTATTATTGGGCCTTTCTTTGTGGTTGTTTTGGCCCAATGCAGAGTTTTTGTAACTCCCCTTATATTGTTCTCCCTTCCTTGCCCATACCCAGTGGCAGCTTCTGTTAGTGTGTAGTCAGTTTGGCTTTAATGGTTATCATAAGCACTGAGCATTGATGGAGAATATGCCCAGCTTGACACATTCCATCAATCTAGAATACTTGAAAAGGAATGCTTAAATTGATGTCCCAAAATTTGATTTTTGCTTCAACACTTTTTGTTGGTTTAAGCAAACTGCTGTGTACAGATGTTTCAAAGTCCTTAGACAGCCTCATGGAAATTCAGCACATCTTGTAAAAAATGTGTTGCAAAAGGAAATGACTCCCACAGTCCAAACAGGTGTACCAGGCAACACATTTAATGAAGTGTCTAAATTCTGATTGTGCAAAACAAGACTCCAGCAGGGGGAAGAGAGCAAGAAAGATGATAACTATGTGATTTGCTACAATTGCAGAATGTATGTATCTCTGTCTTTAGGGAACAATGAATTATTCTAATAAATCCTACATCTATCATAGAGAATGAAAACCTCCTTAACTACATTTAATAGTGTTAGTTTAGAGGCAAATGATATTAAAATGGCTGCACATTTGGGAATAAAAACAAAAATACCTCATACTTAAAATTTTTGAGAGATTTGCTAAAAAGGTAATTCTTAAGATAAACCCACTCAGGAATAGCACCTTTAGGGAAAGAATGGGAAAGCAATTGAGGTAAAATAGTATCTATCTGACTCTACTGGGTACAATTTTTTTTTTATTTTTCATCTAGGCTCAAGGGATTATCTGGGGGTCCTCTCAGATGCTGTCATTTGGAATTCAAGCTTCCTAGACCGCTGTGCTTCCATCACTCCTGTTTACCATGGATCAGAACTAATCTGTAACGTTATCTCTGGTTCAGTTTGTATAGTAGACATATTACAAAGAGTTCTAAACAAAGGCTGAGCTTTTGCTCTATAATATTGAGAAAGGGAGAAAGGGAGGGAAGAAAATGGAAAGAGGAGAGAGAAAAGGAGAGAACACTGTAAAAACATTTCACTATTTTCTTATAATTCTATTATTGTGGATATAAACTCAGAAACATAGAAAGAAGTCAGACAAATACAAACCAGAACCTGTCAAGTACATGCTTCTTACTCTTGTTCTCACAAATGGAAGTCAATTCAGATGCAATGGCACCATTTTAAGTTTTTTTTTAAAAAAAGAAAATAGGCTAAGTCTGAGTGGGACTAAATATCTTAAAATCATGCCAAGTACTTGGCAACTTTCTTGAATCAGTTATTCTTTTAAGTAGAAGCACTTTGAGAATCTTGTATCTACATAGTTATTAAATGATATTTGTCAAGGTGTTGGTTGAATTTTGTGATTAGTACAAACTAAAAGATGCAGCTGGGGAGATGGCTAAGTGGTTAACAGTGTGTACTGTTCCTTCAGAAGACCTACTTTTGGTTTTCAGCTCCTGTAAAGTGGTTCATAACTGTCTATAATTTCAGTTCAGGGGATATAGTACCTTCTTCTGACATCGATGGCTGTGACACATGTAAACTTATCCAGAACATTCATATGTACAAAATAATAAATAAGTAAATTTATTTAAAAGTTTGAAAGTTCTGAGTTCATAAGAATGTTTATTTATTAGATTGTTCAAATATCCAGCTTGTCTCTTTGCAGAGTTCATAGAAACATAAGCATAATTACAGCTACGCCATAATTTCCTAAAGAATTTTTAATTTAATATAAAATTCCAGGAAGAATGAGATTCAGAGGAAATCATATATGACAGCACACTACTGGTCTTTCTGTCTGTCTCTGTGTGTGCCTGTTCTTATTAAGCCTGTTCCAAGCCTTACCTTCTGCTTGTCAGTGGTTCAGTGATGACATAGGCCTCAGCTTTTGTAGTCTTTCACTATAGATGAAGTAGGACCTTTTCCAAAACATCTGATGAAGGTGGTTCATTCAGCACAGAGGGATTTGGGCTGCCTGAGGGGCAACAGGAAATGTGGGTCATATTAGTAGGTTTCATTTTGCCCCTCAGTAGATGATGGCTAGAGAAAGGAAATAAAATTTATACCCCTTTAATCCCCAATGCATCTAAATTTCTGTGATGTGACCCACATATTTATTTTGGTGATTTTTACCAGCAGTAAAAAGTGATCTGGTATTAGGACATATCTCAGGCTTATTATGTTCTAGTAAAGCATTTGCAAAGTAGGGTCCTAGTATTTAGCATTTGTGGATGCTTCCTATTTCACACATAATGAGAAGAGCTTATTTTTTGTACTGAAATCTATGCTTTCCTTTACTGCAACCATGTATGTCAACAAGGACTTCATTTCCTAAAATACTAAATGATAAGGTCAGAACATAAACTTTATAATCAATCCAAAGTTATATGAATCTGAGCAGGTTAAACACATGCAAAATCTACACTAGAAAAAGACCAGACAGAAGAAAATCTTAGAGAACATCTGTCATGTTTAGGAGGCCTGCTTCCCCTTTTTCAGAATTTCTGATTCTTCTACAAAAGTTTATTGCCTTATTTTTTTTAACAAGTGAAGATCAATCACTTTTCATTGAATTTACTTGTACTTTAAAAATCGTTTTAGATGATTTGACTATGAAAAACTTGTGGCTTTATTAGATACTTTTCCTCGGTATTGTATAATATCAGCTGCACTAAGACACAGAGCAGAGTTGGGGAATTACATTCTGAAGGTCAAATGTGCTCACACCTGCTTTTGTAAATAGGGTTTCACTGGAGCACAGCCATGCCTATTTATTTATGTGGTGTCCGTGTCTGTATTCATGCCACAATGGCTGGGCTGAGTAGTTGTGACAGAGACCATCTGGCCAGCAAAGCCTAAAATATTTACTATCTGGCCCTTTGTAAAAACCTTACTGTCTACTGGAGCGGCAGAAGAATTGTTTCCCATGTTTTATACATAACATACATGGCTCTCTTTCAAAGTATCTCTCGAGCCGTCTTTTGGGGTACCTTCTTCTTCTACTTTTTTTTTTTAAAAATCACAATGCTACTAAGTTTTTTTTATTTCTGCTACGTTGAAAGTATTTTATTTTTAATAATTTTAGCAAATGTTTAGAGAGATCTCACAGTAGAGATCTACATTAAGATGTAGTCTAGGTGAGAGACCATTGCTACTTTGCCTTTATCATTTAGCTTCCTACAAACTTAACTCCTGAGTGACTTGAACTAATGGAAAGGGTATAAATAGAGAAAATAAGCTAAGACTGTGGGTGAGTGGAAAGTCTCTTAAGTACTCAGTCTCATGTTCTACAAATAATTTTCATAGTGACATTTCATGGGCATCTCCTACTCATGAAGGCTCCTGGTACTGCAACATTCATCTTACTGGGACTTCAGTTATGAACAGAATTCTCAGCTTCCAGAACTGTAAGAATACGTTTCTATTGTTTGTTAATGACTATACGGTATTTTTTTTCTTTTTTTTTTTCTTCTTTATTTTGTATTTATCAAAAAAAAACAGTAAAAAGAATTTAAAAAAAATGCTGAAGAGTTAACAATAACTATACAGAGGATAATAATCATAAGCATGGCTTATCAAGGGTAGAAATGCAAATAAGATTACTACACATATATTTTCTTTGTGTTCAGCTTTCCCTCTAAATTTTTTTCCATCCCTGTATATCCTTATTGAAGGTCTCTTCCCCCTCCCACCACATCTGATCATTTTTCTTCTTTGCAACTCACCATCCCCTCCCTTGGCAGGGAGCCCACAGTCCTATGGTCACACTGGCCCAACAATGCTTGGATCAGTTTTCACTCCCGGCCAAATCCAGTTTTGTCCCCCCTCCCTCAAGAGTGAGTCAGGTGTTCCTATAGATGGACTGGGGTTTGAAGGGTCAGTCCAGGGTGTTTCTGATCCCAAGCTATTCAGTGGTTGTGGTTTGCTGCTTGGGCATGCAGTCAGAACTGACTGAGAAATCGGTTATAGCCCAACTTCATTTGAGGAAAGTCTTATTTCTTTTAAGAAGATGATTCTTGAAATACATAGGAAGATTCAATATTTCTTGCATAAAGTAATTTTTATGAAACTATTTCATAAAAATATGAAAACTAACAGAAAGCAAAGATTATATTGATGAATCAAAAATGCTGTGGGCAATGCTCTTGTATACTGTAAAGATTTTTCACTCTTACTGGTTTAGTAAGATGCTGACTAGCCAGTAGCCAGGAAGAATGTATAGTGGCCAGGCAGGATGTAGAGGTGGGGCAACCAGACTACTAAAATTCTGGAAAGTGGAAAGGCTGAAACATAGTTGTTAGCCAGATACAGAGGAAGCAAGATGAGAATGCTGGACTGAGAAAAGGTACCAAACCACATGGCTAAACATAGGTAAGAATTTTGGGTTAACATAAGTGTAAGAGCTGGTTAGTAATAAGCTTGGCTACTGGCTGAGTACTTATAAGTACTATTAAGCCTCTGAGTCAATTATTTGAGAAGCAGCTGCTGGGTATTTGAGAGTTTCTGGTGGAAAAGAAACTTCTGACTCCAAACAGATGCAAGAAAACACAACTTTCAGTTAACCATGTCCCTGTTTCCTAGTTTTTGCCACTTGCCACTTAACAAACTTAAGCAATGAGAAGAATCTAGACACATGAGAGTTGGAATTATTGAGATGGTTAGTGCCTATTTCTGTTACAGTGAAACTTCCAGTGTATTTTGTACTTTGAAATTCAGTTGGCAGGGTGAAATTGCATATATCTTTAATTTCAGCACTTGGGAGGCAGAGGTAGGTGGGTTTTTGTGAATTTGAGGTCAGTCTGGTCACCAGAGTGAGTTCTAAGCTAACCAGAGCTATGTAAACATTCTGGCTTAAAACACTAAAATAATAGTACAGAAGAACATTATAATGGAATTAATAATAAAACTATATAGATAAAGAAATAAACACAAGTAAGCTGACTGTAGTGGTACACACATATAATCAAAGTACTCATCATGAGGTAGAGGCAGGAAGGTCAAGAGTTCATAGTCACTCTCGCCTATAAGAGACACTATTTAAAAAATTAACCACAATAACCAACAAACCTCACAAATATACTTAGTTAACAAAAATCTATGTATTGCAGGCCATATGAAAACTTATTTTTGTGGTCTGAGAAGATGGGTTAGTGGGTAGAAGTATTGACTGCCAAGTCTAATGACCTGAAGCAAGTTCCCAGAAACTGTATAGTGTAAGATAACTAATCTCCAAGTTATCTTCTGAATTACATATGTCCATATGCATAGCATAGAAATAAGGTGTAAAATAAATTATCAACAGGTTATTAGGTCATTGGATGCAATAAGCCCTTGGTGGGCCTTATTCAGGAATGTTTACAAGTTCAGAATCACTCTGGGATACATAAAGAAATACCATCTCAAAAATCAAAATTAGCTTTCATTCTGGAAGATTTGCAAGTTTGAAGCCTGTCTTGGCTACATAAGCTGCTGCCTTAAAATCAATGCCAGCAAAACAGACAATATCAAAGCTCATAGAGAGAAACAAATACTGTTTAGAAAGGATTTCTTTAATTTCTAGAAGTTTTGAACAAATAATGATTATTTTCTTTGCATCTTTTTTATGGGTAACTTTTATAATCATTTATAGTACCATCTGAACACCAATAAATTATCATATTTGTAATTAAATAAAGGATTCCAAATAAGGAGAAATTTGTGTTGACTATTTGCATTTCATGATAATAATTATAATTTTGTCTACCTTTCTGGTATTAATGTAAGACAAACTTTATTCATAGTTACTGTCTTAGAATATTTATGACATGGAACACACATGGACAGCCATGTTCTTGGGCAGCAAGAGACACATCTCAGGGACTGTTTAACATCTTGTTCCTGTAAGATAAAGTTCAAGGCACTAGTTTCCAGAATAAGGCAAGCATTGCAGTGTTAAAAATTATCCCATTTGGGGCTGGAGAGATGGCTCAGCAGTTAAGAGCACTGACTGCTCTTCCAGAGGACCGGAGTTCAATTCCCAGCACTCACATGGCAGTTTACAACTGTCTATAGTTCCAGTTCCAGGCAAACACCAAAGCAGGATTGAAAACAACCTCCCCATTTTAAGAAGTAGTCCCCCTTTTTGTTCTGAGTTCAAAGGATGCTGCTTATATTCACTGCCCACTGTCTACACTAGAACCACTTCTGCATGTAATGGCTTCCTCAGCTACATTTGGAAGACTTATGACTTCATTTCTCACATCGTTTCTTTCTTTCCTTCCCTCAACACTAAAACAATAATCAGATAGGCATTACCTCGAGGCTGGCCATTTTTTCATCTTCCAAATATATAGTTTATAAAACATTTTGTTGGAAGAATAAAAAGACATTCAAAGTCTAGTGGGAAAGATGTTGAGAAATCCTTAAGTAAAACAAGGGTGCAAATGCAAAATTTCAAAGTCCATCCAAACCAAAGGAAAGGTGTAGGTATAAGGTCATAGACATGTGAGACACATTGGAACCTGGGCATCTCTTGGAAGCTGCTTTCCTCCGAACTGGTGCTATCTGAGGAAAGACAGGAAAACGGTGCTTCAATATGGCTGCTGTAGGGAAGTTAGAGAAAAGATAATACAGCAAATCGCTTTAATCATTTAACGGGCTGATTTTCTTGAGGGATTTGTGTTTCCTGTAAACACTATGAGAGTGTCTCTGAGTGGGAAATCGAGAGATGTGGTGGTAATTTTAGTTGTCACGTACAATTCTCTGCTTAGAGGACTGTGAGACATATGAATGACAAGGTAAATATGTACAACAGAAAAGAGAAAAATGGACTGATGAGTGCCACTGTCCACCTTTGGGTATAATAACACAAAACCCTTAAATAAAAATATTTTGGGTTTTTAATTCATCTTTTACTCATGTAACAGGCACCATCTTTGAACAATGAGATTTGTTTGGTTTAAATATGTACATTAATTTTATAGATGGCTGATGTTTTATTTACTTTCATTTTTATACAACAGATACTTAAATAATGTTTACTAAATATTAGATATTATTCTGAGCACTTGGCAGCTATTAATTAGTCCAGTTCTCATACCCATAAAAACCAGATGTGAATGCTACAAATAAGTAAGCAGGAGAGGGAAGACTCAATAACTTGCTGAGATGAGGCTGATTATTTTCAGCTTTATTTTCAAGGTGACATTGTTTTTAAAGGTGCACCTTAATGAGATATTATATGAAAATGGCATTTTTGAGAATACAAACAAAAAAATAAACTAGAAATGTTACCATCACAGACAACTAAAACATAATCAGCACTCATTTAAAGGTGTGGATTAGCTCAGAGGTAAAAAAGCACCCAGTGGATATGTGTAGTGATAAGGATGGGGGATAGACTGAATTGTTGATATGACAAGTCACAATAACCTAAGAGCTCAGTTTCCAATGCACAAATGAAGACAGCAGGTGAGAGTGTAAACGTATCTAGAGAAGTATACCAAAAAGTGATGTCTTCATATAATGTTAAGATTACTGATGGGGAAAGCCGGGATAAAAAAGATTAGCCATTTTTTCTGTTTCGCCTTGATTATGACTAGAATAAAGAGCTTGCCAGCATGTATAACCATGACTAGTGAGTGCTTCATGAAAAGTAAGCCCCCAATAGGGAAATATCAAATACCTAGTTACACTGCTTGAAGTGATATATAACAGAAGAAAAATAAACTTTGTTTAAACACCATTGCATATACTACTGTAGAAGATGTTTTGCTCCCACCAACTTGTTCCCAAATACCTAGCAGCTGCTTCCCAAATAATTGTCTCAGAGTTTATTATTATTATTATTATTATTATTATTATGAACAAACAAGTCACGCTTTCTATCCCTGTATATCATTCAAGGTCCCTCCCCCCTCCCACCAAATCAGATCATTTTTTCTTCTCCACAACTCCCCATCCCCTCCCTAGGGAGGCAGCAGACAGTCCCATGGTCCCACTGACCCAATATTACTTAGTTCAGTCTCCACTCCTGGCAGATCCAGTTTTGTCTCCCCTCCCTTAAGAGTGAGTCAGTTGTACCTTCAGGTGGAGTGGAATCCGAAGAGTTAGTCCAGGGTGTTTCTGATCCCAAGCTGTTCAGTGGTTGTGGTTTGCAGTTTGGGCATGCTTGGCTTTGTTCTTGTTTGTTTGTTTAGAGATCATTAATGAGTGAGTACATCCCCTGCTTATCTTTCTGAGTTTGTGATACCTCACTCAGGAGAATATTCTCCCATCCATTTGCCTGCAAATTTTAGGATATCATTTTTTTCTTACTGCTGAGTAGTACTCCATTGTGTACCACAGTTTGTTAATCCATTCTTCAGTTGAGGGACATCTAGGTTGTTTCCAGGTTCTTGCTATTACAAATAATGCTGCTATGAACATAGTTGAGCTAATGCCTTTGGAGTGTGACTGTGCATCATTAGGGTATATACCCAGAAGTGGTATTGCTGGGTCCTTAGGGAGATTGGTTCTGAATTTTCTGAGAAACCGCCATACTGCATTCCAAAGTGGCTGAACAAGCTTACACTCCCACCAACAATGCAGGAGTGTTCCCCTTGCTCTGAATCCTCTCCAACATAGGTTGTCATCTGTGCCTTTTATCTTAGCCAATCTAACAGGTGTTAGGTGGTATCTCAAAGTTGTTTTGATTTGCATTTCTCTGATGGCTAAAGATGATGAGCACCTTTTCAGGTGCCTTTCAGCCATTCGTAGTTCCTCTGCTGAGAATTCCCCTTTTAGATCTGTACCATTTTTTGATTGGGTTATTCAAGGTTTTGGGCTCTTGATTCTTGATCTCTTTATATATCTTATAGATCAGTCCTCTATCACTTGTAGGGTTGGTGAAAATCTTTTCCCATTCTGTAGGGTGTTGTTTTGTCCTATCGACAGTGTCCTTGGCTTTACAGAATCTTCTTAGCTTCAGGAGATCCCACTTATTGATTGTTGTTCTTAGTGTCTGTGCCACTGGTGTTATATTTAGGAAGTGGTCGCCTGTGCCAATTTGTAGAAGTGTATTTCCCACTTTCTTTTCTATCAAGTTCAAAGGGGCTGGGTTTATGTTGAGGTCTTTGATTCACTTGGATTTGAGTTTTGTGCAGGGTGACAGGCTTGGATCTATTTGCATTTTTCTACACACTTCCATCCAGCTATGCCAACACCATTTGTTAAATATACTATCTTTTTTCCATTGAATGTTTTGGGCCTCTTTGTCAAAGATCAGGTGTTCATAGGTTTTTGGGTTAATGTCTGGATCCTCAAGTCTATTCCATTTATCCACAAGTCTGTTTTTATGCCAGTACCAGGCTGTTTTTATTACTGTAGATCTATAGTATAACTTGAAGTCAGGGATGGTGATACCTCCTGAGGTTCTTTTGTTGAGTAAAATTGTTTTGTCAATCCTGGCTTTCCCATTATTCCAAATGAAATTGAGTATTGTTCTTTCAAGGTCCAAAAAATATTGTGTTGGGATTTTGATGGGCAGTGCATTGAATCTGTTGATTGCCTTTGGTAGAATTGCCATTTTTACTATGTTGATTTATTAGTGCTCGGCCACTAGCTCATGCTTGTTACTAACTAACTCTTCAACTTAAATTAACCTATATTTCTACGGATACTTTGTCACATGACTCATGACTTGTTACCTCAATTTTTCATGTCCTGTTTGCTGGGCGACGAGCTGGCATTTCCCTGCCCCTGCCCTTCCCTTTCCTTAAATTCTTCTAGTCTGGTCACCTCACCTACATTTCCTGCCTGGCTACTGCTTGATCAGTATTTATTTAGACCAATTAGAGTGACAAATCTTTACAGTGTTCAAGAGCATTATACCACGGCACACTACACTGGAATTCCTAAGCACAAAATATTGCTGAAGATGAGTTCATGATACAAATAAAAGTATACTACTTTTCTATTGCTGTGATAAAGATACCACAACAAAGAGAATTTATAGGAGAAAGAATTAATTTATCAAAAGGGATAAAAGTGTGTCATGGTGGGCGCTCACATCTTGAACCACACAGTGTGAAGCAGAGGGAACAAGCCAGAAGTGCCTCAAGTCTAAACGCTCCAAGTCCACTCTCAGTGACAAACTTCTTTTAGTAAGGAAATATTGAAGGGACCCAGGAATGAGATGCTCTCCTCTGGACCCCAGATTAGGCAGGGAACACTCCCAATCCCCATTTCCAAGCTCAAAACAAATGCAAAGAGATTCTTTATCAAGCAAGGATAAAAGACAAGGTTGCTGGATCTCAATGGACAGAAACAGCAGCAAATAGTATGTGTAATTTTTAATTGGGAAAAAAAGAAGATCTGTGTTCAGTGAGCTAGGATGAGATCATTGGTTCTGATTGGGTATTTTAATAAGATTAGTCAAATAGTGAATTTTGATTCTTGGACCTTTATGTTTTGATTAGTTGAACCTTGGTGATCAGCCTCAGGAATGAATCAGGTATAACAGACTGGCCAAATCAGGGAACAGACCTTGGTGGCTGGCTTTAGGAATGTAATCTAATAGTTTAGCCAGGGTGAAGAAGATAAACGGCAAAAGTTGTCGGTGCCATATTTGCCATGCTTGAGCTTGCTAGATCCATTCACATATCTCTCAAACCTCCCTCAACAGTGCTAGCAATTGGGAGAAAGTGTCAAAAAACTGGAGCCTATGGGAGACATATTTATCCATATCTCCATACCACTCTAAGAAATAATTCTCCTAAAGAGAAAAACAGGCAAACAGCAGGCTGTGGGTGCATCCTAAGAATTTAGAATGAATAGCTAGGCACTAGACAATATGTTCATAAACAGCAAAATATAAAACAGCAAGAATTAAGGGAAAAGTCACAATAAAAATATCAAGTGCATTTGAAAGATAGTAAAATACATTTTGTAGAAATCAGAAAGTAACTGAAATAAAAAAACTTGGTAAAAGCCTTAAATAATAGATTATTCATAGTTAAAGATAACTGATGGATTACATGACAGGTCTGAGGAAATGAACCTAGGGGGCAGCCATGAAAGTAGCACAAATGGAAGTAATATTTTAAAAAAATTAGCAGGAGAAGAATGAGAAGGTGCAGTCTGTGGCTTATAGTACTTCCAGAAAGAGCAGAAATAATGGAGGGCATTTCCAGTGTCACAATGAATCCGAAGGGTAATAAGTAAAAATAACCTCATGTACAGCTAGCTGTACAAAACACCAACTACCAAGTGAATATCTTAGACACAAGAGGACAAGGATCATCCATGGAAATTTTCAACTGAACAGACTATTTAACCGCAGGAAGAAGCGAGGAGACCCTGAGGAATCTTAGCATGTCCATACTTAGGAGTACATGCACAGCACTAATTGTAGTCAATGGGTTGCTAAAACAAAACTACCCCCCAACAAAAAACAAGATGTGAAGTTTGAAGTGGGGGGACAAGGATATATGGATGGACCTGAGAGGCTTGAGTGGGGCTGGACAGAATACTCAAAATATATTATACAGGACTCTCAAAGAATTAAAAAATTTAAAACTATATTTAAGTTTTCAGAGTACTTTACACATTCTGGATGCAAGTTCTCTTCAGATGTGTGACTTTTTCAAACCCATAACTTGTCCTTTCTTTCTTGTGACTATGTTTTTTTTTCCTGAGTAATTGTTTTAAATTCTGATGAAATCTAGTTATCATTTTTTCTTTTATCAATTGAACCTTTGGTGTAGTAGCTTAAAACTCTTTTACTAATGTCAGATCACAAAAAGTTTTTGCTCTGTTTCTTCTAAATATTTTATATTAAATTTGACATTTAGATCTGTGATTCAGGTAAATAATTTTTACAGAAAGTATGTTATTTAGGTTGAGATACATCTCTGAGATATGAGTATTTAATTATTCCAATACCATTTGTTGAAAATATTGTTGTTTATTCCTGAAATTATCTTTACATTTTTATAAATCAAAAAGGCTGATTTATATATTCTGTATTCTATTTTATTTATCAAAGTATACCATCACCAATCTATAGTTTTAGATTTTTTGTAACTTAGTATTGGGTGGTATGATTCTTTTAATTTATTATCTTTTTTAACATCATTTTTGACTATTATGGTCCTTTTACTTTTTAATATAAACTTTATATCACACACTTAGCATTCTGTTAGCATGTTGACTACTATAGCAGCCATGTTCATATAGAGTCATCCAGGCTTTGGACACAGTGTGCCTCTCCATGTGTATAGACTTCTGTGATCAATGTTTTGTACTGTTCTACAGTTATGTGTCTTCATGACCCCAAATCCATACATTTTAATTCTCACTCTTAGTACCTTAGAATGCGAATTTGTTTAGAAAGTATGGTGTTTATAGAGGTAATCCAATTAAAATCAGGTAATGAGCACAACTTCTATTGATTCTGTACCTCCCTTCCCACCTTCCTTCTGGTCTTTGGTTTGAGTTTTGGAAGCAAGGTCTCATATAGCCCAGTCTGACTTGGGTTATTACATATGAGGATAACTTCTAATCCAATATGGCTGTTGTCTTTACAAACTTAGAAGACTTGGGAGGTAAGCATTCACATAATACAATGTTGTGTCATGATAAGTAGAGTTTGGGGACATTGGAAGACAATGAATGCCAATGAGCACCAAAATAACAGGAGAAGCCAATAGAAACATTTCCCTTTCAACCTTGCCAAAGTTTTGAGCCTGAAAACTGTGAGACATCATATTTGTGCTGTTTGAATGACAAAAAACATGGGTCTTTATCAAGTATCTCTATAAAACCAATAAGTGATATTAGATCTGTAGTATTTTTCTGACCCTTCCATTTATAAATTTGTAACATCTCCTTATTGCTAAATGTTACATTTAAACCATATGAAGACAAGGATTTCTCAGCTTTGTATTTGTGATGGTTTGACTAATATGCTATTATTCGAGCAGGCCTGATGGCATATGCCTTTAATCTCAGCACTCAGGAGGGAAAGGCAGGCAGACCTCAGTGAATTCCAGGCAAGCCTGGATATGTAGAGTGATCTTATCTTTTTTAAAAAAGTTTTGATTTAAAACAGACATTATAAGTTTGAATACAGTTCTCCAGATTCTAACCACCACTCTCTTTTTCAGCATTTATTTAATTGAATCTACCCAATTAAGGATACTTAGATACTTTTTGGCAGTATAATTGCATACTTAGAGAGAAACACTTTAAATCAAATTATATATTGATATTTTATATTTTGTACTTTATAGAGTTTTTTGGAAGTAGAGTTAAATATTCAATTAATTAATTCTTTCATTAAAAAGAAGCAATCATTAAGAAATATTCATGTCTTTTAACATTAGATCTATTGCATTTTCATTAAACTAATTTTTTTTCCTCAAAAAGAGAGCATTCTAGAGCCATGTTCATGTACTCCTGGTTTCTCTTTGATTTTTTCCTTCTTTCCCACCAAGTTCCCTCAAAACCCTCACATTATTTGGCTGAAATTGTCCTTGTATTACATTTACATGTAGTTACTAATTTTCTCCATACACTTCTGTTTAGGCATGTGAATCTTTGTTGTATGGATATTCTTCTTTATTATCTGCCAGTATACTTTCTTCACATGCATGGTGGTATATTTGAGTGCACTCTGTCAGCTCCATGCCTACTGTGTACCAGGGTAGAGAAGTATATCCAGACTTATGGTAAAACTGTACACTTCGTGTACATGCAGTTAAGGACTCACAGAATCTTCAGCTGTAGCTAGATTAAATAATCTTATCAAATCAATTTTGTTATCATTTAATGTAGATAACTATGTATTGCAATAGAAAGATAAGAAATACAATTCAGATTCATGGACATAACCTAAACTATTCATATTGCAACATTCAGATTTGCTTTTAATAGTTCACTCCCCAGTCATAACTCTATCCTCATACTAACATACCCAGTATTCAAATAAAATGCACACAACCTGAACTTACTCAGTGGCTTCAGCTGAGAGGATGTCAGTAACTGCGAGATCAAAGATACTGCCTTTTCCCTGAAGGAAGCCTGATTTGCCAGCAAGGAAGCTGAGGCATGGGACGGAGAGGGGCTTTGTCCTCCTGAACTGAAACTGCTACTCTCTATGTAGGTGTTTTTATAAGTCTGTGATAACCTTGAAACTGGATATTCAGTAGATTTGATGAAAAGTCACAATGATATTTCCAGTTCTAACTTACAGATGCAAAATATTCCTGTCAGTTTGATACTCCAGAAGACAATTTACATTGTGGGCAAAATCACTAATCTTAGCATTGATTTCATTTTCTTTCTTTACAATGATAGCAATCTTAAAAGGGGGCATTAGTTGCAGAGAACCCTAGGGGAAAAAAAGCTAGGTTATATATACCCAGGAAATGTATTTGATTGAAGATAAACTTAATAGACTCCAGGTTAACTTTTTGAAAATGTTTGTCTCTAAGGCATGAATGGTTACAAGGTTAAGACTCTGCGTTGGTGACTTGGGCCTGCATCTACCCAAATGTGGCTCGAGACTGCTGTCCCACTTGCCTCAATGTTTGGGGTTGTTTAAGCACATACTGTGAGTGCTCAAGAAATGCTGACTTAAGACATTTCATAAAGGAGTCATTCATCATCTCATATTCCTGCAAGATAAGTAAAATGCTGTCATCCTCACCTGCCTCTTCTTATTTGATAAATGCTAATTGATATTATCTGGCTTTCATATGAATCATAAGAAGGTAGGCTTGTTACATCCCTTCTTATTAATTTTGCTTGAGTAGTTTTGAGGGATTTTTTTTTATAATTCTAATGAATAGCTTGCACATGATTGTCTTATGTTTATTTCACACCTCTGCAGTGCTAGAAATAATATAAAGGAGAGCTGTCTCACACAAGCAGGAGGAGCAAAGAAAAATCCAAGGTATTCAGCATTGAGAGTAGAATAAATATGATGGTAGAGAGGCCCATATATCCCTGGATACCTAATAGTTGTAACAACCCCTTAGAAGTGTTCTACTCATAGATAGTGCCCTATTCAGTCACCATCAGGGACGTTTCTTCAGGCAGCAGATGGGAATAGATGCAAAGACCCACAGCCAAGCTTTATGCAGAGTCTAAATTGATGATCTCCATCAAAGTCCTTCCCTCAGAACTCAGAAAACCCTGTGTAAGAGGAGGTGGAAAGACTGTAAAAACAAAAGGGATGGAGAATGTCAGGAGAACAAGGCCCTCTCAGTCAACTAACCAAGGTGCATATGAGTTCACCGAGACTGAAGCAGCAATCACAGGGCCTGCATGGGTCTGCACTAGCTTCTCTGTGAATTTATTATAACTATTACTTATATTCATTATAATTACATTATGATATTAGTTATAATTAGCTTAATAGCTTTCCTAAACCTCTGACTGTGAGAACAAGTGGGTCTCTGACTCTTCTGCCTACTCTTGGGACTCTTTTCCTCCTGTTGGGTTGCTGTGTCCAACTTTGATAAGGAAGCTTTGGTTCCTTTTACTATTTTATTTTTATCATGTTTGGTTGTTTCTTGGAGGACTGTTCTTTTCTAATGAGAGATAGAATGGTAATAGATCTGTAGGGGAAGAGGAATGAGGAAGAGCTGGGAAGAGTCTGAAGGGAGGGCCTTCTATAATTAAGATATATTATATGAGAAAAGAATCTATTTTCAATAAAAAAGAAAAAAACAGGCAAAAAACAGAAACATTTTTTCAGAAACATTTTTTGAAGAAAAGCCTTTACATTTTTTTTATTAAGAAAACAAAGATTAATAAAAACTTTGAAGTTTGGTTTTATTTTTACTTTTAGATGACTATGTACACACATGTTATACAAAGCAGTCTCTTTGTGGTTGTGTAGGCTTCATGCCTTCATGATTAATAGACTAATATATTTTAGGGAAGGACTTTTCCCATTTTTCAAATTTTTCCTTTAGGTATATTGTCTAACTCCAAATTAGTTACTGAACTTAACAATTCAAAATTATATTTTGAAGTAAATATTTTTACACTCTCATAATCATTATATAGAGACCTTAAAATTTCAAAGCAATTTTCTATCTTAGCAGTGAGTAAACTAAAAATATAGTAAAAATTGACAGTATATAACTACTTTACTAGAATTATTGGCAATGAAAAAATTAATTCCAGCCAGGATGCTCTGATTTGTTGGTGGCCTGTTCTCAAGGATGCTGGTCATTGAGAAAAAATGGAATTCTCTTTTGCCTGCTGTGTTTTGGTTGTGGTGTGGTTTAAGTCAGTGTCTCTGTTCCCTAGATAGGTTTAGGAGAAAAGGAGCATGTCTGTGTTCAGCAGAGATAATTTCAGAGAACCTACAGCCCTATGGTAAAATTTTAAATGTAGATGGCTGATTTTTTTTAAAAAACATATGCTTATTTATAGTTTGTGTGTATATGAATGCTTGGGTGTGTGTGGGAACATGCATACATTCTACAGTACACATGTGGCTATCTGCAAATAATTTGCCTGGAGTATATTCTCTTCTTTTACCATATAAATCCCAAGGTTTGAACTCAGGTCTTCATGCTTTGCTGCAGGCAGATGTACTTACCCAAATCTCACTGGTTCTGTAAGTCCTGACACAAACTTCAAGTTGGAATAATCAAGGGCACTCAATTTTCAAATTCCCTTTTCTTTAAATCTACATCACTGTTCTGCATGTGTAGTGGAATGCATCTTTAATTTCTACCAATAAAATCAGCTACTTAAACAATATTGAGAATAACACCACTAGAATAAAGTCCTACAGAGAAAGAAGAAAGAAGCAAATTTGTGACTGAATGATAGCAGCAGAAAAGAGACACTCCACTTCCCATGACATTCTAAACTCTGATAAACACAAGATCACAGCTGCCTCAATTTCTAGCCTCTGAGCTAAGTTAGTACCTAACCCAGAGAGATTCTAAATGACCTTAGAAGAGCTGGTGATGCATCATGTACAATTGGGAAAGACATTCTATTTAGTAAATACAAACTCTCCAATTCAAAAAGGTTATTTTTTCCAGTTCATTTTGCCACCTTCATTTCTAACATTAAGCTAGAATGTCTCTGTTCACCAGAGGGTCAGCATTTGCCCTTTTCACTCTACCTTCCCCCAATGACTCTAGCTTCCCCCCCCAGAAAATGGGCCAGTATGCACAGGAGTTCTGCCTGTGTAACCGACGTAACACAGGAGACTGTTACTTTATTCCTGATCATAGATTACATTTCCTATTGAGTCCTGGGGTTACAATAGACAAGTCAAAGGAAATAAAGAGAGAGAGAGAAGACTGAGGTTTCCATTAGGAGTCTGTCCTCAGTTCTATTTTGCCAAGGATTCAAGAGATGACAAAGTCCACAAAGCAATATTTTGTTCTGTTGATTGGTTTCATCATGAATATGTGCTAGTGGCATGTAGTTCAGAAAGTAGCCATCCTTGACCTTTGCCAAACTCTGCCAGTCAACAAGGTGCAATTAAAAAAAATTCCCCAAATTAGAAAAGTATGATGGTAACTGACTCAGCAATTTCAGTTCAGCTTGTCTCTGGGAAGACTGTCCTTATCCTTAGGGAAAGGGATATTTTCAAAGGCAATTAGTTGTGACAATTTCTACAATTTAAAGGAGTTGCTGATGCCTTCCAAAGGCATTTCTTAAAATGTTCAAAGGAGTCATAAGAAGATGAAACATTTTACTTTTTTTCTGGGGAGCTTGGGAAGACCCAGACTCTCTGACCCTCACTTTGATCTATTTCCAAGAGAGTAGTGAACACTGGAGAAGAGGAGGTGGAAAGAATATTAAGTCTGGAGGATGGGGAGGGATGTTCTAAAATGCTATGTTCTGGATGGAGCATGATTATTGTACTCATGCATGCACAGCAGCTATGGTATTTGCGTTAGATAGTCACAAGTGCAAGCCAACAAATATTTTGTTGTGGGTAGGATGGAAGCCTATAAGTCCTTGGCCCTGAACTGGGGACTTATTGGAAGCTGTTAGCTGCTAGAGGGAGGAGATGCTAGATACTCATTTTTGAAGTATGGCCACTGGTAGCCTGCTCATGCTCCAGAAGTGGGCCAGCATGAATTGAACTTACTGGGTTAATAATAAAGACAAAGATATGGTGGTAGAAGTGACTGTGTCAGGTGATCCAAGAGAGTCAGAGGGGCAAAAGTTGAACATATGGTCATATTTTTCCTTGCTTTGTTTTGAGACAGGGTTTCTTTGTGTAGCTTTGGAGCCTGTTCTGGATTTCATTCTAGAGACCATACTGGCCTTGAACTCATAGAGATCTACCTTCCTTTGCCTTCTGCTGAGCTTAAAGGTGTATGCCACCACCACCCAGTAATGGTCATATTTTATTGTGTACTTGGACAAAGTTCTAAAAGGATACATTTGAAAAAGAATTCAACAAATAATGACAACTTGTAGTTTTAGCATGACTGTGGTCAAATAAATGTTAATTGTTAATTCTTTTCCTGTCTCCTTGTCAAAGAAACATGTGAAGGTGGTGCCATGCTCATTTTTAGCACATGTTACAATGAGACTGAGGGAGGTAAAGAGAAGCCTTTTGTAATTGCATTGGTCACTTTAGAAAATGTTGAAAGAATGAAGAAATATTAAGAATGGCCAGAACATAAGAAATGGTTCCAAGCACATATATTTGTGTGTGTGTGTGTGTGTGTGTGTGTGTGTGTGCATGGGTGTATACCTGTGTGTGTAAGCACATGCATTTGCACACATGCATGTGCATGTGTGTGTGAAGGCCAGAGGACAGCCTCAGCTGTGACTCTTTACACACCATCTACTTTGTTGAGACAGATTCTTTCATTGGCTCAGAGATTGCCCAGTAGGCTGGCTGGCCACCAAGTCCAGTATCCTCCTGTCTTAGCTTCCCCAGTGCTGGGACTACAAATAACACACACATCTCCTCACTACTCTTTTCTTGGATGGGTCCTGGAGGATAGAACTCAAGTCCTTATGCTTACAAGATGAGCACTTTATCTATCACCCAGCTCTAGAGAATGACCAGGTTGACTTTGAATTCATGATTCCCTTACCTCAACTTTTTTAACATCTGCCTACTAATGGGCTCTAGCCTGCTGTTCAATTAAAATGATTCAAGCTGCTTCCTAAGGTCGTTGTCCTGTCTCTCAGACAAAGATGCAGTTTCCTATTCATGATTCACCATGATAATATTATGATAGTTAATTTGACTAATAGAAGCATATGGTACATGTTACATAAAGTAAAACTTGCATTTTATTTATGTAACTTCAAGTAAGAAGTTCTATGTTATTATGGCACACATAGAGTCTAGCCCAAATGCCAGACTACACTAAGGCAAACACTTTACTTTGGAATGTCCTTTTCTCTTGCAACAATATGAAAATGTGTCCTATATACGTTTTGCTAAATAATTAGTTTAGAAAAAAATCTCCAGCTTTTACTCTTGAACCCCAAGGTTGAGATTTAGTGATTTTCAGTTTAGCTGTATTCAGTACCAATATAATTCAAACTTAAATTTTACATAATCAATAAAGTAGGTTTAGTTCATGACCCATAGGTTGCAGGAACCAAAAAATATTTGTAAGTATTTTACTGAATTTCTTAAGTGATGGATACTATATAACTTGCATTGTATTAGATTGGGTTCAATTTATTCCAACTTTTATAGTGTCTAGATGAAAGGAAATGAAAAAAATGGCCATTTCTATTTGGGCTAATGTTTTCTATTTTGGAATGTAAATTGTATGCAATAAAAAAGAAAAAGAAAAATACTTAGAGAAACAATTGATACTACTGGTTTTGAAAACATTGGCAAAAGGTTCCCCCTTTCCTTCTCCAAAGGCTGACTTCCAAACACAATCTTGGCCTGGAGTTTTAAACTGTCTCTTGTGTACAATTACCACTTTCCAAGTGCAGACTGCCGAGTGCACAAAGAGCAAAGTTTAGCCAAAGTTCATCTTTAGGTCACCCACCCTGGAACCATCAATCTGAACAACCCCTGGGTAACCTCTTCCCAGCTCACAGATTGGAGCAGGAGCCTTTGCAGTCTCATTAGAGCATGCAACAATTAATTTGTCTTAAAGAGGAAATTAAACAGTCATATACAGTGTAGGGAAGAGGTCAGAACGTGGTCCTTGAGGTGCATTCACAACCTCAGTTTGGGGGTCCTCCCTAGGCCTGAGGGGAGGCGGGCCTGACTCAGAAGACAAATAATTGTGTAGGACAAATCTGACAAAGCCTTTGTCACAAAACGTACATAAATAGAAGAGAAATGTAACCTGAGAACAAGTCTGTAGTGTTTGCAATGGTTCAGCGCAAGCCCGCTTTTCAGGAGACTTAGGGTGAGAACTCGGGCAAAGATGGCTTCACAAATTCAGTGTTATTAACCCAGAAAACAGAGTACTGTTGGCCTTGAACTTATCTTATTGTGTCCTAGACTTGTATTCATGAACTAGAGATTCTGTCATGAGAAAATGCGGAGGGGAGGTCTGATGTAAAGTTATATTGAGTCGGTGCTTTTTGTGAACTCAGTGAATTGAACCATTGTCTTCCATAGATACCATTTTTTTTTACATGATTAGAGAAGTTGACTGGTTAGTATGAGCAATGCACATAAAAAACTTTGAAAAATATAGATGAGATGCTACATATTCTCAGCACTGAAATAATAAAAACATATCTACTAGTTTTACCCCAAACTGTAAATCTATCATCTCTGTCTGTCTGTCTGTCTGTCTACCATCCATCTATCTTATCCTAACTTTACTATTACAGATTTTATTTTTTGGAAGCTAACATTTACAGAACTGAATAGCTAAAAATTATGATCTATGCGAATCTGTGGTCACATTTATAAAAGCTATTTAATCCATTTATAATAATAAACAATAGATTTATTGAGTAAAGTACTATGCAATGTATGCTGTCAAAGAAAAAATTGAATAATAAAAATGCAAAAGATACATCACAAAAAAACTTGCTCAAGGTATTGAAGTTGGAGAATGAACACATAGGAAGTTTTGTAGGTAAGGAAATTTATTTATTATTATAACATCAGAGGAAGCATTGAAATTA
>PVIH01020965.1:10204-31095 GCA_004025045.1 Sigmodon hispidus | reverse complement strand
TTAAAAAAAAAAAAAAAAAAAAAGAAAAACAGCTGCAAATGACCTCGCTGGTGACATTTTAAGGGGAGAAGAAGGGGAGGTCTGTGTTAGATGGGCCAGGATGTGGTGGTGTGTTTTGATTGGGCATGCTAATTAGGTGAACCATAGGGGGCATTGACTGCTGGACTTCACACTTTGATAGCTGGACCTTGGTGGTCAGCCTCAGGAGGAGGAAGTGGACAAATAAGGGAACTGACCTTGATGACAGCTACAGGAATGTCATCTAATGGTTTTAGTAATGCAGAGGGAGTTGGGGAGAAGGTCAGGCCCTGCCAGAGCCGTGCTCTACACCCTTGCACTGGCCAGAGTCCTCTGCCATGGAGGGGGGTGGAGACAAACATCTGGGCCATTGTGAGGCCCTCTGAACTTCATAACCTGTCTGGGCTTTGACAACCAAGACTTGACATCGTGTTTTTGAGTTCTTGGCGTCAGGTGGTAAGATCCAGCCATCTTTGAACTTCTCAAGAATATGTAGTTTCCTGGGGCTCCTCTAGGCAGATGTTGCCCAGAGGTGTCCTGCTGTCTTTCTACAGCCCAATCTGGCTCAGTTTACCTCCTGGCAGAGACCTCAGGTGACAGCAAATGACTGATGAAGCTTTAGGACTGGGACTGGAGGCCTGAGACCCTGGGGCCACCTTTGTGTCAGTTTAGCCTGTATTTTAGTTCCCTTTTCTGTTTCTATGATAAAAATACCCAAACTAAAGCAGCTTCAGGAGAAAACATTTATTTCTGTTCACAGTCTGAGAGTACAGGCCACCTGGTGGAGAAATCCAGAAATCCTAGAGGCAAGATCCTAAAGGCCCATCACATCACATCCCCAGTCCAGAAGCAGACAGACAGACCAGTGCTTGAACTTGCCTCCTTTTTTATGATACAGGATTCTTCCCTGGGAAAGGAACCACCCACAGTGGGTGGGTTTTCTACCTCCTTTGAGGTAATCAAAGCAACCTCCCCCCATGGGCATGTCCAGAGTCCTATCTCCTAGGTGATTTAGATCTCATTTAGTTGACAGTTGAGATCAGTCATCACAGCTGATTCAGCAGACAACAGGGAATCCAGGGGAGAGTGCTTTATTCAGATGAGGACTCCAAGAACTATACACGAGAAGAGGAAGGCTGGACAAAGGGACTTTCAGCAGCTTTAAATGTCACCGTAGAAACTATGCTTTGTGAAACTGCATCTTCCTTTGATGGGGAAGCCTGGGAGATGGGAGGGAGGAGGGAGAGGGGAGGGAGGGAGGGAGGAGGGAAGAAATGAGAGGGGGGGGGTAATAGAGAACATGTAGCCACAGGAGAGGAATGACCTTGGTATTACTACAGGTTCCACCTAGAGACAGGAAAGGGGAACATTATGGATGACTTTACAGAGTACATCTGGCAAATTAGACGCCATGAGCAAAGAACACAAGCTCCCGCAGCTCAAAGTCACCTCGCAGTTGTGAGGTGAAGACCTGAGAGTCCTTTCAGGGGGTGCTGGCATCTCCCCGACTTTACAAGAGGGCATTGGGAGTTTTAGTCATTCCCAAGGCATATTCACAGCAGAGTGGCCAGGGTGTGGGCGGTAGAGGAAGCGGCAGAGATGTGTGGCAGTGGCCTGACCCTAAGGACTCTGACAGCCACCGAGTTTCAGGGATAATCAGAGCAGTCCAGAGGAGTGGAACCAGGTCTCTCTTGTTATTAAAAAGGTGAGACTTCCTGAATGGAGGATCCCAGAGTTCAGAGAGTGAAAGCAAAGCCGGGGAGGTCAGGAATGCAGAGTCATCCTATGTGGTGATATATTTTCTATTTAATAAAATCAGCCTTGAATATCATAGAACAGATCCACCCACAGTCAAACATAAAGAGTCAGAGAGTGGTGCCTTTAATCCCAGCACAGGAATGACAGTTGGTACCTCATGCATTTAATCCTATAACTCCAGCGACACAGATCTTTCTATGTTTCTGTGAGTTCAAGGCCTAACTAGCAAACAGTAGCAGCTCACACCTTTAATCTTAACTCTAGTATTATGATGCAGAGTTGACCCTAGAAGTGAAACAACTGGGCGGAGAAGATATTTCAGGCAGGCATAGGCAGACATTGAGGATGGATGTAGGATGCATCAGGCTGAGGAAGCCGAAAGATAGCTTTTACCCTGAGAAGTTGCCTGGGTGAGATTTGACTGGTGTCTGTTTCCTCTCTCTGATATTCCAGCTTTTCCCCAGCATCTGGCTCTGAGTTTTCATTAAATACCGACTAGAACTCATGTTTCAATCCTAGGTGTCAGGGATTCTCCCTCAGCAGATGTGCCAGTGCCCTGTTTCTGCTGGGCTGTGTCACCGAACTTCGGGGACTTCAAACTGCTAGGTGCTCACTCCCCACCTCCTCATTTTCTTCCCTTCCGCTCCTCTTCCTGCAGAAGAGAACTGTCTGTGCAGCTTCCTGAACGGAGACAGTCTTGAGTTGGGTGTGGTTGATATCGATGGTGCAGGATCTCCTGCAATGGTCACTCTGTGTTCTTGTGTTTGTATCACAGGAGAAAAAGAAGCTGTCCCCCAATTCCTGATGCATCATACAGACAGAAGATTACTGAGTCCCATGGAGAGGGGCAGCCCATCTTCAGAGGCTTCAGCCCCATAGGGTAAAGGCCTGAGAACCGTTGTTCTGTGCCAACTACCTCACCCGAGATTATGGTACAGAGATAGGCTGTCCCCACTGAGCCTGGCCTTGCCCTGCAGTCATGTGCAAATGCTGGCCAGTTACTTAAGTGACAGGAGTGTTGACAGCTGGTTACTTAGCAGCAAACTCCGGGTCCTCATCCTCACCCAGTTCAGTCTGACCTGGGAGACTGTATAGCTGTAATGTGCTATTTCTGCCGTTCTGTCTCCATTTCTTGGTGAGGATCAGTCAGAAGTGAAGAAATGTTTTCTGTCTATATCTTTGTGTTCTGTGACCCAGCCTTGCTAAAATCTCATTGATTAACCCCCAAAGTCCATCTGTCTGACTATGACAAGGAACCTTGTCAGTGGATTTAGGTCACCCTGACCCTCAGTGGTCTCATTTGAGATCCCTACTCACTGTTGCAAGCTTTCCTTGTCTAAATGAGCTCATAGTCACACCACTGGGTCACATGATTTAAGGGGCCACCAGTCAGCCATTCAGTCCTGTCATGGATGGACTTTTCCTTCTGGAGACAGGTTTTCTCTATGTAGCTCTTGTAGACCAGGCTGACCTCAAACTCAGAGATCTGCCTGCTTCTACCTCCTGAGTTCTAGGATTAAAAGCATGTGCCACCAGCACCCAGCTCCCCGGACAGATCTTAGTGACCTGTGGGTATCCTTAGTGCTTGTCCTTCTCCTTTGGGCTCTGAGAGAGGGGCCCAGGCATCTGAGGGACATCATCTCAGCTTCTTGCTGACACACAGATCTATCCTACCTCTGTAGAATGTTGTCAGATGCACAGATTAGTATATTTCTGGTATTATATTCTACAATTGGTCTTTTTGTTGTTGTTGAGACAATTTCTCACTATGTATCCCTGGCTGGGAACTCCCTTTGTAGAACAGGCTGGTCTCAAACTCACAGAGATCTGCCTGCCTCTTCCTCCTGAGTGCTGGGATTAAAGGCGTTTGCCAACATGCCAGGCCTATGTAATAAAATTTTTTGATTTTTTGTGATGATTTGTTTGTATAGAATAAAATTATGCATTCATTACAGGGTAGAGACAAATGTATGTGTATGTACATATATATGTGCATATACTTATATTTATGTATTAAACCTCACATTTATTTTTTAATTTTATTATTTTAAAGAAAATTTATATTTAAATATATTTTGGTCATGTTCTTCCCCTCCTCAAGTCCTTCCAGGCCCTCTCCCTACCCACCAAACTTTTCTTTTCCATAAAAGCAATAAAAAACCAAATACAACAACAAAATCAAGAAGACAAAACCCTGTCAAAAAGAAAAAGAAAACCAAAACAAAAAAACCACAATACTAAACTATAACTAAACAAAAGCACACAGAAAAACAGTGGAGTCTGTTACATGTTAGTCAACTGAGCTGACTTGTCCTGCATTGGATGACACACCCAGTGTCACTTTGTTGGAGAAAACTGATTTTCCTTCTTCCAGCAGGTATAAGTGACAGTTCAGTTGTTAACCTTTACCCCAGTGGTGTTCATTCATTCATTCATTCATTCATTCATTCATTTTTTTAAAAATTCATTCATTCTTTTAAAAGTCTAACAAAATAAAATAAAACAAAAACCACCACATGTAAGTTGGACAAGACAAACCAGCAGAAGGAAAAGAGCCCAAGAGAAGGCACAAGAATCAGAGACCCATTTGTTCCGTACTCAGGAATCCCATAAAATCAACACTGAGCTGGAAGCCATAGTGTGCACACAGAGGAGCTGGTGCAGAGCTGTGCAGGTCCTGTGCTGCTTTAGTCTCTGGGAGTTAGTTTAGTTCATATGAGCTTTGCTCATGTTGATTTAGGGGACCTTGCTCTCTTGGTACCCTCTATCCCCTCGGCTCTGCCTCCTCTTCTTCAGGGTTCTCTGAGCTCTGTGGAGAGGGCCTTAATGGAGACATCCCCATTTAGGACTAATTGTTTCAAGGTCTCTCACTCTCTACATAATGCCTGGCTGTGGATCTCTATGTTTGTTCCCATACATGCTGCAGGAGGGAGCTTCTCTGATGATGGCTGACCATAGACACCCATCTATGAGTATAGCAGAATATCTCTAAGAATCATTTTATCACCACATTCTCCCCTTCTTTTAGGCCAGTAGTATTTGGTTTTACCCTTGGTCCCTGGACTACCTAGTCCCAGGTTCTTGGTCATCCAAGCAGTGTTGGGTATGATTTTCATCTCGTGGAGTCAGCTTTACATCAAATTAGTAAGTTATTTATTAAATTATTGATTGGTTATCTCCACAAGCTTTGGCCACCATTGCCCCAGCTGATTTTGCAGACAGTACAGCACTGTAGATAGAGTTTGTGGTGAGCTTGCTGTTTATACTAGTGTCTGATAGCATGTAGAGTATTCTCCTGTTAAGAAGGATGCCAGAAAGGTGAGATCTAGCCCAGTTCTGTTCTGGAAAGTTTGGTCACAAGACTCTGTCTTCCCATTATCTGCGATTTCATTTTGATCACATTCATGTATGTATATATTTTATGAAATTTCTTTATTGTATTAGGTTTCCTCAAATGCCACTTAATTTTAGCTGTCTTTCCATGTACCCCTCACAATCTTCTCCCCTCTCCTCTTCCCACTTGATCCTTCCATCCCAACCTCAATCTATAATTTTCGTTCTATTTCTCTTTTCCCATGAGATCTGCCTGTTCCCTGCAGTCTCTTCCTCTATACCTATCATCTGTAATTCTATTAATTGTAGCCTGGTTATCATTGACTTTATAGCTAATATCCACATAGAAGCAAGTACATATTATATTTGTCCTTTGGGGTCTGAGATGCCTCACTTAGGATGACTTTTCTAGTTCCATCCATTTGCCTGCAAATATAATGGTGTCATTTTTAATAGCTGAGTAATACTATTTTGTGTAAATTTACCACATTTTCTTTATCCTTTTTTCTTTTGAGGGATATTTAGATTGTTCCCAGTTTTTGGCTATTATAAAGCCAGCATCAAGTATCTCTGTGTTAGGGTGCAGCATCTTTTTGTTGTATGTCCGAGAGTAATATATCTGGATCTTGAGGTAGATCAATTCTCATGCTCCTAAGGAACCACCACACTGATTTCTAAAGTGGCTGTAAAAATTTGCACTCCCATCAGCAATGGATGAGTGCTCCTCTTACCCACCTCTTTGTCAGCATGAGCTGTCACCTGTTTTGTTGATCATTCTGACAGTTATAAGATGAACTCTCAAAGTAGTTTTGATTTGAATTCCCTGATGGCTAAAGATGTTGAACATTTATTTAAGTGTTTTTCAGCCATTTGAGTTTTCTCTGTTGAGAATTCTGTTTAAATATGTACCACATTTTTAAATTGGATTATTTGTTTTCTTGATATCCAGTTTTTTTTTTAAAACTTTATTTGTTTATTTGCCTTGGTGTTTGCCTGGAACTGGAACTACAGACAGTTGTTAGCTGCCATGTGGGTGCTGGGAATTGAACCCGGGTCCTCTGGAAGAGCAGACGGTGCTCTTAATCATTGAGCCATCTCTCCAGCCCCCAGTTTTTTTTTTTAGTTCTTTATATATTTTAGATTTTAGCCCTCTATTGGATGTGGAGTTGGTGAAAATCTTTTCCCATCCTTTGGACTGCCTCTTTGTCTAATTTATAGTATCCTTTGCCTTACAGTAGCTTTTCAGTTTCATGAGGTCCCATTTTATTAATTGTTGATCTTAGTTCTACTATGGAAATATGTTCTGGTATGTTGTTAATATTTGTCCTGCCTACTGGTTTAATAAAAAGCTGATTGGCCAGAAGGCAGACAGGAAGTGTGGGCAGGGCTACCAGACTAAGAAAACTCTGGTAACAGGAAGAGCAGAAGAGAGACACCAGAGAGATGCCAGCAGATGCAGAGGCAAGAAGATAGCCATACTGCTCTGGGAAAAAGGTACCAAGCCACATGGCTAAACAGATTAATGGAAATAGATTGAGTTAAGATAAAAGAGCTAGTTAGCAATATGTCTGAGCCATAGGTCAATCAGCATGAAATTACTATAAGCCTTTGTGTGATTATTTGGGGCTAAGTGGCAGCGGGGCTGAGAGCAGATTCAAATCTCTGGGTTAGGCCAGGAAGTTCAGGCCAGAACTTCTTATTACAAATGACATACCAGCATGGGTCTCATACACCCACATAAAGCTCAAGAAAGCTTAAAAAGGGTTCTAGAGCACAGAAATGGAGCCAAAAGCAGCTTCCTGTCATTTTATAATACAAACCCATTTTATTTCCACAGAAAATGAGAGGTTATGGATTTATTCCTGGTTAAAGAAAATAAAGTTTGACTGAGGAAGATCCTCTGAAAAGTCTTCAATGGGAACAGATGGCCCATATGATCCAGCATTTCAGAGCATCTCTGTTGTAGTTTCCTCTGAGCTCTGCATCCAAAACAACTTCAAGAAGACTTGCTGAGATGACCCAGCCTTACCTCTGGGTTAGGCCAAAAAGTCCAAGCCAGAAACTTAATACTACATACTTCCTGTGCTAATGGCATTTTGTTCGAAAAGTCTTTTCCTGTGCCAATGAGTTCAAGGCTATTTTTCACTTTCTTTTCTATCAGGTTTAGTATATCTGGTTTTATGTTGAGGTCTTTGACCCATCTGTAACTGGGTATTGTACAGGGTGTTAGATATGCACCAATTTAGAGTCTTCTACATGCAGCTATCCAGTCAGACCAACACCAACTGCTGAAAACGCTGTCTTTCTCCCCAGTGTGTATTTCTGGCCTCTTTATAAAAAAAAAAAAATCAGGTGTCCATAGGTGTATGGGTTAATGACTAGGTCTTCAATTTGATTATATTGATTTGCGTGTCTGTTTTTATGTCAATATCAGGCAGATTTTTATTACTGTAGCATTGTAGTACAAGTTGAAATTAGGGATCATGACACTTCCAACAGTTCTTTTATTATTCAGGATTGTTTTAGCTATCCTGTTTTGTGTATGCGTGTGTGTGTGTGTGTGTGTGTGTGTGTGTGTGTGTGTGTGTTTACATATGAAGCTGAGAATTGTCCTTTCAAGTTCTGTGAAAAATTGTGTGGGGATTTTGATGAGGATCATGTTGAATCTGTAAATTGTTTTGTTTTTTTTTTTGATAGGATGGCCATCTTTACTATGTTGATCCACTGACTCATGAGAATGGGGGATCTTTCCATCTTCTGATATCCTCTTCCATTTATTTCTTTAACTACTTGAAGATTTTATAATACAAGTCTTTCGCTTGTGTGGTTAGAGTTACCCCAAGCTAGTTTACATTATTTGAGATTGTTGTGAAAGGTGTTTTTCTTTTCCGATTTCTTTCTCAGATTGTCATTTGCATATAGCAAGATTAATGATTTTTGTGAATTGATTTTGCATCCAGATACTTTGTTTCTCAGCTGTAGAAGTTCACTGGTGGAATTTTTCAGGTAATATATATATTACCTGAAATATATATATATATTACCATATATCTGCAAATAAAGATACTTTGATTTCTTCCTTTCCAATTTGTATTTCTTTGATCTCCTTCAATTGTCTTATTGCTCTAGCTAAGACTTCCAGTACTCTATTGAATAGATATGGAGAGGGTGGACAGCTTTGTCTTGTTCTGATTTTAATAGAATTGCTTTGAGTTTCTCTCCTTTTAAGCTGGGCTTGCTGTAAACTGCCTTTATTATGTTAAGGTATGTGTCTTATAGCCCTAATCTCTCCAGGATTTTTATTATGAAGGGATGTTGGATTTTGTCAAAGGCCTTTTCTGCATCTAAATGTGCTTTTTGTCTTTTAGTTTGTTTATTTGGCAGATTTACATAGTTGAACCATCCCTTCATCTCTAGAGTAGATAAAGCCTACTCTACCATGGTGGATGACTTTTTGATGTGTTCTCAGATTTGTTTTGTAAGTATTTTATTGAATATTTTTGTATCTAGATTCATGAGAAATCAGTCTGCAATTCTCTTTCTTGTTGGCTCTTTATGTGGTTTGGATATCAGGCTAAACTTGACCTCATAAAATGAGTTAGACAAAGTTTCTTCTGTCTCTATTTTGTGGAATAATTTGGGAAGTATTAGTATCAACTCTTCTTTGAAAGTCTAGTAGAATTCTGCCCTAAAACCACCTGGCTCTGGGCTGTTTTGTTTGTTTGTTTGTTTTTGTTTTTTTAAATTTGGAGATTTTTTTCCCCCCAGACAAGGTTTCTCTATATAGCCATGGCTGTCCTGAAACTTGGAGACTAGGTTGGCCCCATCTTGGATCCATCTGCCTCTGCCTCCCTCATGCTGGGATCAAAGACATGCGCCACCACCCTACCAGTGGGGTTGTGATACTTTTAATGTCTGCTTCAATTTCACTTGGGATTATAAGTCTGTTTAATTTTCTTATCTGATCTTGATTTAACTTTGGTAATTAGCAAATATCAAGAAAATTATCTATTTCTTTAGATTTTCCAGTTTAGTATAGGTTTTGAAGTATGTTCTTATGATTTTCTGAATTTCCTTTGTGTCTGTTATGTTCTTTTTACCTTTCTGTCTTTCTTTCCTTCCTTCTTTCTTTCTTTTTTTTGTAAAAAGTATTCTGTCTGCATATACTCCTGCAGGACAGAAGAGGGCGCCAGATCTCATTACAGATGGTTGTGAGCTACCATGCGATTGCTGGGAATTGAACTCAGGTCCTCTGGAAGAACAGTCCTTGCTCCTAAACTGCTGAGCCATCTCTCCAGCCCCCGCCCTTTTCATTTCTAAGTTTGTTAATCTGGACATTTTCTCTCTGCCTTTTAGTTAGTTTGTCACTCTTATTTTTTATTTTGTCAAAGAGCCAACTCTTTGTTTCACTGATTCTTTGTATTTTTGCTGTTGTTTGTTTCTATTTAATCAGCTCTAAGTTTGATTATTTTTCACAATCTATTCCTTTTGGGCACGATTTCTTCTCTCTGTTCTAGAGCAGTGGTTCTCAACCTTTTTAATGCTGCAACCCTTAAATACCGTTCCTCATGTTGTAGTGACCCCCAACAATTAAATTGTTTTTGTTGCTACTTCATGTCTGTAATTCTGCTACTGTTGTGACTTAAGTAAATACCGATGTTATCTGATCATTTTGGGAGACTCCTGTGAAAGGTCATTTGACCTTCCAAGGGGTTGAAAGTCCCAGGTTAAGAACACTGCTTTAGATCTTCCAGACATGCTGTTAAAGCGCTGGAATGAGATCTCTCTAATGTGTTTTTAAATGTGGACACTTGTTGCTATGAATTTGCCTCTTAGAAAAGCCTTCATTGTGTCCCACAAGTTGGGCTTGTTGTCTAGTCATACCATTCAGTTCTAGAAAGTCTTTAATTTCTATCTTAACACATTTTTCATTCAGGAGAGAGCTGTTCATTTTCCATGAGTTTGTAAGATTTCTGTTGTTGATACCCAGTTTTAATCTATGGTGGTTGAACAGAATGCAGGGTGTTATTTCTATTTTCTTGTATCTGTTGAAACGTGTTTTGTGACTGAGTGTGTGACCAGTTTTGGAGCAGGTTCCATGAGGTGCTGAGAAGGAGGTGTATTATTTTGTGTTTGGGTAAAACATCTGGTTGGTCCATTCGGTTTATAACTTCAGTTAACTCCAGGGTTTTTCTGTTTACTTCTTGTCTGGATGACCTGCCTATTGGTTAGAAGGAGGTATTAAGGTTCCCAGTATCAGTGTGTGAGGGTCAGTATGGGAATGGGGATAGAGAAGAGGTAAGAGCAGAAGGTCTGCTCTAGAGCTGGGGATGAGACTGGGGGATGGAATTTGAAGGAATGGAGTGCTGTGGAATAATCCTTTGTACACTGTGAAGATGTGTAGCTCTCATGGTTTAATAACGAACCAGTTACTCAAATGGATACATCAGACTGAACTGACCCACCTTGGAGCTCCTTGTCTTCCTTGGGGAATGGATGGGGGGATGGGGTGGGAGGGGAGGCTGAGGGAGGACTGGGAAGGACTGGGAGGAGGGAAGGAAGGTGAGCAGTGACATACATAGAAAAAGAACCTTTTTAAATAAATAAAAATGGAAAAAAAAAAAAGGAGCCAGTTGGCCACTAACTAGGCAGGAAGAGGTTAAGTGGGAGAGCGAGACAGAGAGAACACTGGGAAGAAGAAAGTCAGACTCTCCAGAAGACATCATGAGACACAGAGCAGGATGGGAAGTATGTAGATGAGGTAAATCAGCCTGGGGCAGCACATAGATGAACACAAATGGGCCAATTTCAGTTATAAGAGCTAGCTAAAACAAGCCTAAGCTATCAGCCATGCTTTCTCGGTTTTTTTCCAAAACAATGGTTTTTAACTTTATTTTGAATAATATAAGCAGTTAAAATGTTCTACATGTGAAGCAGAATTAAATGTTTTAAAAATAATTATATAAATAGACAGTTACACATATTATAGTATAAACATCTCTTAATACATGAAGACATTGATAAACTAAAAACATATATAGAACTCAATTGAAAAATTCATTATTTAAACTTTTTTCATTTAAACAAACACACTATACCCCATTTAATAAAAATTTTACTATGGAAACATAATTTTTAAAATACGTTTGCCTAAAACAACAAATGTGATTGTAACTATAAAAACAACAATAAATAGAAGAGGGCAATCTATGCTTTTAAATCATCAATTGAATTTTGCAATTGTTAAAATTTCACAAAAGTTGATCTAAATGCTCTATAAAATTTATTTGTAAGTAGGTTCTCATTTATTTTATTTTATCATTATGAACAAAGAAGTCACACTTTCTATCCTTGTATATCCTTATTCAAGGTCCCTTCCCCCTCCCACCACATCAGGTCATTCTTTCTTCTCCACAACTCCCCATCTCCCCCTGGGCAGGCAGCAGACAGTCCCATGGTCCCACTGTCCCAATATTGCTTAGTTCAGCCTCCACTCCTGGCAGATCCAGTTTTCTCCCCCCAACCTTAAGACTGAGTCAGGTGTTCCTCTAGGGGGAGTGGGATCCAAGGAGTCAGTTCAAGGTGTTTCTAATCCCAGGCTGTTCAGTGGTTGTGATCTGCAGCTTGGGCATGCTTTGCTTTTTTCTTGTTTGTTTGTTTGTTTATTTGTTTGTTTAGAGTCCACTAATGAGTGAGTACATCCCCTGCTTATCTTTCTGGGTTTGTGATACCTTGCTCAGGAGGATATTCTCCAAATTCATCCATTTGCCTGCAAATTTTAGGATATCATTTTTTCTTACTGCTGAGTAGTACTCCATTGTGTAGATGTACCACAGTTTGTTAATCCATTCTTCAGTTGAGGGACATCTAGGTTGTTTCCAGGTTCTTGCTATTACAAATAATGCTGCTATGAACATAGTTGAGCTAATGTCTTTGGAGTGCGACTGTGCATCTTTAGGGTATACACCCAGAAGTGGTATTGCTGGGTCCTTGGGGAGATTGATTCTCAATTTTCTGAGAAACCACCATACTGCATTCCAAAGCAGCCATGCTTTCTTAATTAATAAGAAGTCTCTGAGTGGTTATTTGGGAGTTGGCAGGTGGGACAGAAAAGCTCACCTACCGTGAAACTGAAAGGAGAGGTAAGCACCTGGAGCTAGCCTCGTCACTTCCCTGATCAGAGAGGACTGTGGGTTTCCAGGAGTGCCTGCTGGAAGGGGCTGTTTCCCTGGCTGGAGTCATGTTGAAATTGTAAAATAAAATAAGTTGCGGACAAGCCCATTTGTAGAGAGGTTCCCATTCTTCCTCCATTTTAACTGCTGTTAGTGATTTGTGTAGCTTGATATTTTCTAATGTTAAGCTAACTTGCATCACAGGAACAAACCACACATAACTACAATGTCTTCTTTAGGAAAAGAATTATTTTGTATTTAATTATGTGTGTGTATCTGTGTGAGCATATGCACATTAGTGTGGGTGCCCTTGAAGTCCAAAAGAGGGTGTCGGGTCCCCTGAAGTTGCAGTTATAAGCAGTTGTAAGCCATAGACATGGGTGCTGGGAACTGAATTCAGGTCCTCTTGAAGAACAGCACAGGCTTTTAATCACTAATCACTTCTCCAGCCCCTGCTTAGTCTCCTGCACTCCACATGCGGTGATTCTGCTTCGCTCACATTTTAAGTCTACCTATTTAATAGGAACAGTCCTGCAGCATTTAATATCCCTAATGGCCTTGTCAGGGTTCTTATTAAGGTTGTTCAGATTCCATTACATGCAAAGCTTATTGTAATTGCTTCCTTAATTGAATTTGCCAGGGAAGCACTTGTCTATGAGGTCAGAGAATTAGTACAAAGATTTACAATATAACTGTTTTGTTTTGTTGAGACAGGGTCTTACCATATAACTCAGGCTGGCTTTGAACTCATGGTCCTGCCTCAGCCTCCCAAGTGCTGGCATTATAGGCAAGAGCCACGTTATATTTCTATGTAAGTATAGAGTATACTGTTATACTCTACCATACACAGGGCCATGGAGACACTGCTCTCCTACCTGCATCAACACTGGTTCTTCTAAGGAATCTGTGCATTTTATGTCGCTTGCCAGATTAATTTCATAAGGTTGATCATAATGTCCTCTTATTCTGCTAACATGTAATGCCAGGCTAGTGGCAGAATGATGCCTTCCTTTTAAATTACTGATGTCACTGTTTGTTACTTGCTTATCCTTGGTCAGCTTGGCTAGAGGTTGTCAATACTGTTCAATTCTGAAAATATTTAATTCTCGTATTATCAGCTGTATATTTGCTCAGCTTTCCTCTAACATCTTGCATGTGATGTTTTGAAGGTAGCGTGAGATGGAGCTTGAGAAGGTGGTCTTGAGTCCACCTTCTTTTCTGCCATGGTCCTTACAGCCATGAGTCTCCACATCAGCTTTGACAGCTGCACCTCCCTGAAGATCCACAGCACTGGCATCAAAGAGATTAGCATCATCTCTACCCACGCAACGGGAGAGGTGGTTCCATTCATGGTGAACTGTGTAGACTGGGTCTCCAATGTCAAGCTAACCTTGAATTCTGGGGGTAACCTCACTCCTACGACAAGCTCACGTTCCACTCCCTAATCTCCCCCCCCCCCGCTTCCCCTTCACAGCCCCCATCCCTGTCTCATAGCATCTACACCCAAAGATCTTCCCTCAACCTCTGTGTATGTCTGTCTGGAATATTCCAGCTAAAGCCCTGCTGTGGGACCTCTCTGGGCTTTAAAGTTTATTCAATGTGATGTCTTTGAGAGCAACTCACCTTTTGTCTCTGTGAGGAGACTGGTCCTTTTCAGTGCTGGCTAGTACTTCCCTGGGTGGACATGCCATAGTTTGCCCTGGCATTTCTAGTTCTAGGTCCTTTTGAAGTAAACTTACCTGTTCACTTCAGTATGATCCTATGTTTGCAATTTTGTATGCACACCTGAAAAATTGCTAGACCAGATGCTGAGCATGTATATCAACAGAAGAGCTTGCCAAGTGTTTTCCAAACCCTATGTGCACCCTCCTGTCCTGTGTTCCCCCAGCAGTGGGAGTGAGTTGCTATTTTCTAACATTGCCTGGCTGCTGTCTTGGGCATGTGGCATCTGACTTTCCCTGTCACTGGGACGTTCCCATGTGCTTGTGAGCTTGGCTGCCACCCACATGTCTTCCTCGGCCATGTGCAAGTACTTTGTTCGTGTTCACTGAGTGGTTTGCTTTCCTGATGTTCAGGGTTGAGGTTTTCTCACCGACACTAGTGTTGTTCATGTAATTTGAAAGGCTTTATCAATGCATAGCTTGTTTTTCTGTTCAGCTGACCATGTCCTACATAGCTGATCTCACTGTGAGGAAATCAACCCACTAATTTCCCTTCACAGGGTTCTTCCTTGCTGGCTGATCTCAGAACTGCCTTGCCACCAGGTCATGACAATCCTTTCTTTGTTCTCATCTCATTGCTTTGAGATCAGCAGGAAGTTGAGGCCTGGAACCCAGTCAGAATTGACTTGTGAGGAACGCCCAGGCTCTTGTCAAGGTTTATTGCCTGTGGTTGGCAGTTGATCCAGTGCCATGAGTTTTATCTCTGGAGACTGCTTTTGTACCTTTGTCAGAAACTAAATTGCATTTGATAAAAGGTGTTCTAACGAGAAAGTTAACATTGTGAGCACCTGAGACTTGGCTGACATGAGAATCCTTTGAGTCACAGGGTGGGACTTTTCATGTTATCTCAGGGGGAGGGAAAGCCCAGACCCATTATCCTGTCAGATTCCATCCTCTGACTATGTGTCTGCCAGGTTTTCTTTCTCACAGGAAAGAACAACTTGAAATGATGAAGAGTTATTTTGGCTCCTGGTTTCAGAGGTTCTGCCCACGATTGTTTGGTCTTATGGCTGAGGGCCGGTGCTGAGTCAGAGCATCATCCAGAGAAGGTTAAGTGAACAGCTGGCCATCTCATGGTGTCAAGGACACAGACAGAAGGACAAGGGGCCTGGGTAACATTTAGATGAAGGAGGTGCTTTCAGTGGGTAATTTCTACCAGCTCTGGCCTTGGTCTGCAGAGCCTCCCCAAATAGAGCCACCAGCTGGGATTAAACCCTCAAGACACAAATCTGTGGCGGACACCTCAGACCCATACACAACAGTGTGGTAATCAATATTACACCTTCTCTCAAGGCTGTGGGTCAGAGAAACACAAAAGAGAGTTACAGGCACTTCACCAGGTGTCAGTGTGTCAGGAAATGTCTATCACAGGGGACTCTGAGGGTTAGCCATCTGGCTGTCACCCTGAGCCTACCCCTGGCATTGAGCCTTTAGGCTTCGACTTGATTCTACAACTGGGCTTTCAAGATGCTGGAGACACAGTCTCTGAAATGGTTTACTAAACAGTCATGGGAACAATCGCAACCCACTGTGTGGCTGTATTGTAGTCTTTGTTGAAATTAATTTGTTTTATGTTTTAGATGTGCCTCAGCTCTAGCCAGCCACCTTCTGGCTTGGTGCTGTGGTGGGAGCCATGAAGATCTTCTTACATGTAAATGCCATGTAAAGCCCAGACACTGGCCCTCCAGTGAGTATCTAGAAATGAGCAGCACCATCAAGCTGAAACTTCACTGAGATCAGAGACCACGGTGGAGAGGTTCTGTACTGCTTTGTCCTGAGAACATCTGCCCTGAGTAGAGTGTAACCTCTGTAAGGATTCCTGGTACTCCACGTGGTTGAGCCAACATCGCTCCGGTGGGATGCATCTCGTATGGAGGCACACCCCTGGG
Organism: Sigmodon hispidus; assembly: GCA_004025045.1. NCBI lineage: Eukaryota > Metazoa > Chordata > Mammalia > Rodentia > Cricetidae > Sigmodon > Sigmodon hispidus. The sequence goes on along the minus strand of PVIH01020965.1, from coordinate 15,204 downwards.
CATGGCTGCATAAGCCGGTGCATATTCCTTCTCTTAAAAAGAGACGCCATGTTATGGTCGCTCTTTCCTCCTGACCTGCCTCTCTGCTTCTGTACCTGCCTGGGAACTCTCTTAAATAAACCCTCGTGTGGCCTTGGTAATGTGAGTGTGTGTGTGTGTGTCTCTTCTCAGGCGCAGAACCAACAACTTCAAGTCCCAGGTCCTGTCCACCTTGTACTGGACCCATGTCCTGTCCTACCTAGAGTTGAGCACTGTCATCCATACACATTGTTATTCTCCTGTCAAAGCAGGTATTTTCTTTATCAGAGCAACTTTAGCTACTTGCAAGAGACTCTCAACATCTGGCCTATTGACTGTTCATGTTTAGCCATAGAAGGAGGTGTTGGGAGACTTATTGGACCCTCATCTGAGAGTCCAGTTATTCTCGCCTGTGCCTCCCATCCCCTTAAAGGTAATTCTGACCTAATTACATGTGGTCTTCTGGTCTCAGGAGGGTGTATATATATACACACACATATATATAGTGAAGGGTTTAATAGAAGAAAGGAGAGGTCATCATTTATGCTGACTTTTAAGTAGTAAGGATGCTTTAGGGTCACTTATGCTCTATAAATAAGCCCAATAAACTCATTGGCTTTTCAAGCTGGAAATTGGTGGAATTATGCTTTGATTTGTCCTTGGTACCCATCTGATCGGGGAGATATTTGCTCATGTCTCCCTAGGAGAATGTTTATGCAACTTACCTGTTTATATTAGTGCCTTGTTCCAATTTGTGTTCTTCTTGTCTCAAGGATTGAAACATGTGCGTCTATGTGGTAAGGTGACTGGATAAATGATTCATACATGCAAACAGGAGAAAGCAATCAGGTGCAAGAAGGTCTTTCCAATGATATCTAAATGCTAGCCTGCTTCCCAACCTCTGGTCTCAAAGAGCACTAGGACCCACCCTCTCACACCCAGCTGGACCCACCCTCTCACACCCAGCTGGACCCACCTCACACCCAGCTGGACCCACTTCACACCCAGCTGGACCCACCCTCTCACACCCAGCTGGACCCACCCTCTCACACCCAGCTGGACCCACCCTCTCACACACAGCTGGTAGCTGCTTTCTGTTGAGCAGCAGTGTCCATGGTGGGGATGGTGGGCAGGACTGGTTCATGCTGGTCTTTTTGCACAACCCCAGAACCTGTCAGAGAAAGATTATTAATATTGTTTATAGACTTTTGGAGCTGCCTAACCTTGATCCAGAGAGGCCCAGAGATGCTATTGTGGGCCCAGAACTTGTATCCCAGGACTAGGTCAGTTGGGTCTGAGGGAAGGAGGCTAAACCCAGGAGCTGAAGGGTCAGGAATAAAAAACAAAATTGTTGCTGAGGAGGTAGCTGGGCTGAGGCAGGAGGTCAGAAGTCTCAGGGGACACAGCTCAGGGCAGCCATGTGCAGATGGAGGGCAGGGGTGTGAAGGGGAGCCTGGCCCTCCCTCCCTCACTGCCCCAAGTGCCAGCTCCCTGCACCTGAGCCCCTCATCTGCCTCAGAGTCTTTGGTGATGCAGACATTGCAGGGCATTGTGTGTCTTTCTTCCTCTGTAGGTGACATTGAGTTGATATTCATCAGATCCCAACAACAACAACCTTGCACCTCCATGATGGATGTGGACTTGGCCATGGGAGAAGGACAGGAGGGACATGGTCAGTGCCAAGTGGGCACACATCCCTGGCCGTGGGGGATATAAAGGGCGCCCTGTGAGGAGCCAGGGCAGACATTCCTTCCCCAGGTGACCTGCCTCAATTGTGTGTGGAGAGTCCAGTGACTGAAGATGAAGAACCTGCTCCTAGCCTTCTTGCTCCTGGGGCTGGTGGCTGTCCTGAAGGCCCAGGAAGTTCCATCAGATATCCAGGATGAGGTGAGGAGGGTAGGGATAATGGATAGAGGTAGGTGGAAGGCACGGCCCTGGTTGGTATTGGTAGACTTGTTCAAGACATGTCCTTGAAGACTGAAGCCCAACCTTGCACACCAGTATAAGACAGTCAGATCAAGGATTCCACCATTTTACCAGCATACAGAGTCTCTCCAGGAGTTCAAGCCTGGAGCAGGGGAATTGGTTTTGTGTATGGGTCTTTGTTAATGAGACATGGGGTACCATTAGGCTTCATAGTCTGGGATCTTCAGAATAGAGGACTCATACAGAGCTGAATTCCAGACCTCTAAAAGTGTATACTTAGAAGGCAGACAGCCTCTGCCTTCACTGGCCCTGAGAGCTCAAGTGTTGGGTTCTCTCTCCTGTGGCCATGTGTGAGCTTGTGTGGTGTCAACCCTCTTCAAAGCTGCAGCCTGGGCTCTGGAATGTCTATTCTGGCTGCAGGCTCAGGTATTGGATGTGTTCACGGCTCTGTCTTCTGCAGGTCTCTGGGACCTGGTACGTAAAGGCCATGGTATCTGACAAGAACCGTACAGAAGGGAAGGCCCCCAAGAGAGTGTTCCCTATGACGGTGACAGCCCTGGAAGGAGGAGACTTGGAGGTCAAGATAACATTCTGGTGCGTGTCCACACCAAGTCTCTGTAGGTGTCTTTCTGTTACACATTCTTATTTTGGTGTGGGTGATGGAATGTCCCTACCTTTGAGAAGGCATAGTGCCAGGCAGTACTCTAAATCTTGGGCATGTCTAATGTGAAATTTGGGAGTCACATAATCAAGGCTGATATACTTGGTAAGCTGAGCCTGTTTCCTGTTTTACAGGAAAAAGAATCAGTGTCACGAGAAGAAATTTGTGTTGCACAAAACGGATGAGCCTGGCAAATACAGTGCCTGTGAGTCCCCCGTGGTCTAAGGTCTTTTGCAGGGGTGAGTTCCTGCATGGAGGGTTCCTGCCCTGTTCTGTGCCCAGTATGGCCATCTCCTCACAGTTCATGTACCAGATATTAGAGGTCATGGGTTAGTTCACCAGGTACTGACTGTTTGTATTCAGCATCCTCCTCCATTTTAGCCCTTGACCCAAAGATAAGTACAGGAAAGCACGGTAAGGAAGTACTCAGACCTGGGCCCTCACTGCCTCTGGAATCCTCAGCAGGTCCTGGCAATGTTCTGGGAAATGGCTTCTGTTTAATTATGGAGATCACAGAAAAACAAGAGCTGGACTGGTTGGGTCTCCTGGGTCACCACAAGTGTTTCAGAACATTCCTTTGAAAAACTTCCAAAGGTTTTCAAGAAACGAAATGCTAAGAGACATTTCTCTGTTTGCCTATAGTCAAGGGCAAGAAGGTTATCCGTATTCAGGAACTTTCTGTGAAGGACCACTACATCTTCTACTGTGAAGGCCGGCACCACGGAAAGTCACATCGCAAGGGAAAACTTGTGGGTGAGAAGCCACAGAGATCCTATGTCCTGCCCTTACCTCTACTTCTAGTATCCGCATGGAGGGCAGTCCATGCCAGGTTTACAAAGAGCCCCCAAGATCACTCAGTGTCTGGGAGTTCCCATCTCAGCTGCTTGGGCAGGGTCAGCATCCTCTTACTGCTTATCCTGAATGCTCTAGGTTGGATGCTCCAGTGCCGGCCAGTACTCTTGGCCTTTGTTACTGGTTCCTTCCAGAGCTCTGCATCACCACTGCCCTGCTCACATGGCCCTCTCCCCACAGGGAGGACCCCCGATGCAAACCCAGAGGCCATGGAAGAATTTAAGGAGTTTGTAAAGAGCAAGAGATTCCCACTGGAAAACATCTTCCTGCCTGAGCAGAGTGGTGAGAGTGGGGAAGACCCTCTCCTTCCCCCCCCATACCTAGTTTCTCTTCTCAGTCTTTCTGAGAGCATCTCATCTCTGTGTTTCTTTGTCTCTATTGTTCCTCACATCTCTGCATGTTCCTATATGCCTCTGGGTCCCTTGTATGTTTGTGTGTCATTGTTATTCATGTATTTTTACGTCCTCCCAAACCCCACTGCTCTGTCATAAGGACACCAGAGCCCAGCTTCAATTCTTGGTTGTGGAAGGGTCTGAGTTGCTGGTGTGATGAGATCCTTACCCAGAGCTCCTTTTCACCCTGTTTTTTCTTGGTTTCTGCAGATCAGTGTATCCCTGAGAGTGACTAGGGTAAGTAGCCCTCTGGGAGGACTATGGAAAAGCCAAGACATCCAGGTTCTGAAGGTCGAGGGTCCATGTGATTTAGTCCTTATCTTAAAGGATCTACTCAAGAAGTGATCCTTAATACAATCCCTGGACTCTGCTCTATGCACAGTTATATCTCCCTTAGCCAGGGACACTTAGATCTTTGACAGATCATGAGTGTGAGAGTTAGCATCATTCTTGTAGCTGTGACTATAGAGCAATGACTGTACAAATGCTTTAGAATAGAAGACCTCTGGACAGCACCTGCCACTCACCTCTATTCTCTTTGGCACAGCAGGTAACCATGGATTCACTTGCTGGTCCTGCCCTAACACCAACCCAGTTCTGAGACATCTTTGGACCTCCCCTCCCCTGGAACACTTTCCCCACCTTCGCTGCTAGCCTTTCCTCCCACCTCAGCTCCACCCATCCCCAGTACCAGCTGACTCCTAATAAAGCATTTCAGCATCATTCTGGCTCAGCCTCTCTCTCTGTAAAGAACCTTGTATTTGCTGCCTAAAAGCTCTGACAGGATAGAGCCTTGTGGGTGTTGAGGAAGATTTTGGGCTCAGCAAGAGCCAGTTCCTGAAGAGCATGGACTATACTTTAGTCAGGGTTCTCTAGAAAAACAGACATAAGAGAATGAGTCTACATAGACAAAAACAGGATCCACTATTCCAGTGGTGTCTGTTTCCTGTTGGAGAGCCTAAGAATCTACTAGTCATTCAGTTCATGAGGCTGGAAAACTCCAACCTAAGGAAACCAGAAACACCCATGTAACCACAGACAATTGATAAGGCCACAGAAGAACCACACACACACACACACACACACACACACACACACACAGAGAGAGAGAGAGAGAGAGAGAGAGAGAGAGAGAGAGAGAGAGAGAGAGA
>PVIH01020965.1:0-10104 GCA_004025045.1 Sigmodon hispidus | reverse complement strand
AATATCAATGGATTCAACTCACCTATGAAAAGACGCACCCTAACATGATGAATACAAAAACAGAATCCATCCTCCTGCTGCATACAAGAAATGCACCTCAACTTTAAAGATGCCACAGGCTCAGAGTAAAGTGTTGAGAAAAGACTTTCCAATCAAAAGGTCCTAAGAAACAAGCTGATGTAGCCATTCTAATATCTAACAAAGTAGACTTTAAACTAAAATCAATAAAAAGAAACCAAGAAGGTCACTACTTATTCATCTCAGGAAAAATTCACCAAGATGAAATCTCAATCCTGAATATCTATGTCCCCAACACAAGGACACCTACATATGTTAAAGAAACACTACTAAAGCTTAAACCCCATGTCAAACCTGACTCACTATTAGTGGGAGACCTCAATACCCCACTTTCACCCTTGGATAGGTCAACCAGACAGAAACTCTACAGAGAAATAAAGGATCTAGCAGAAGTTATGACCCAAATGGACTTAGTAGATATATACCAAACCCTCCACCCAAAAAAAGGAGTATACATATTTCTCAGCACTCCATGGAACTTTCTCCAAAATCGACCACATACTAGGTCATAAAGAAAATACCAACAAGTACCAAAAAATGTGTAAACACCTTGTACCATTTCAGATCACCAGGGTCTAAAGTTAGAGTTCAGCAACATCAAGAATCACAGAAAGGCAACCAACTCATGAAAACTAAACATCACTCAACTGAACCACCTCTGGGTCAAGGAAGAAACTAAAAAAAGAATCAAAGACTTCCTAGAATTTAATGAAAATGAATCCACGACAACCCCAAACTTGTGGGACACAATGAAAGCAGTCTTAGGGGAAAATTCATAGCATAGATGCCTACATGAAAAGACGAGAGAAATCCCAGAATCCCAAAAGAAGTCTCTAATACGAGCGAAGAAATGAGTTTGCTATCAAGGGCAATCAGGCAAAAAGCAACTCCCTTGTTTCATGTCCTTTATATAGGCTGCCATCAGAAGGTGTGACCCAGGTTTAAGGTGGATTATTCCACATCAAAAGATCTGGATTTAGGCTCTGTCTCCCCACTTCAGATAATTCAATCAAGAAAAATCCCTCACAGGTGTGTTTAGTATCTTGGGTTTAATAGTCAAGTTGATAAGTAATAGCCATCACATCCATCTTGTAGGGACATTTTCAAGGCCCAACTGATCAGCCATTGGTCCTTGTGGCTTATCCCCATGGGCTATTGAAGTCACTCATTATTGCCTCTAGGCTAGGTCTACCTGTTGCTCTGTGCTTGTTTTTATAAAATTTGGCACACAAATATTTGCACCTTTTTAAAAAAGATTTATTTATTTATTATGTATACAGTATACAGAAGGTACCAGATGTCATCATAAATGGTTGTGAGCCATCATGTAGATGCTGAGAATCCAACTCAGGACTTCTGGAAGAAAGTCAGTGCTCTTAACCTCTGAGCCATCTCTCCAGCCCTATATTTGCATCTTTTAAAGAAGTTTATATATATATATATATATATATATGTATGTATATATATATATGTGTGTGTGTGTGTGTGTGTGTGTGTGTTTCTGCCTCTCTCTATATATGGTGCCCAAGGAAGCCAGAAGAGAGAAGAGCTAGTGTTCCAGATGATTGTGAACCATTACACAGGTGCTGGGAACCAAACCTGGGTGCTCTGTAGAAGCAGACAGTACTCTTAGTCACTGAGCCATCTCTTCATTCTCTTATTGAATTTTCTTGGTAGATTGTTCCTGTTATTAATATGTAGTGGCCTTATTTATCTTTTCTTACTAATTTTGTGTTGAGACTTACTTTGTCAGAAGGAGTAGAAAGTTTTGCCTTCTATTAGCATGCATTCTGATGTACACCCTTTCACCTTCAGCCTGTGTGTGTGTGTGTGTGTGTGTGTGTGTGTGTGTGTGTGTGTGTGTGTATGTCTGTGTATCAGTGAAACATGCTTCTTGCAACAGCAGTAGTCAGACTCGGCTTGTGCATTCACCCTGAAGTTGGAGAGGTAAGACCCTTTGACATTTCAGCTTCTTATTGAGTGAGATTTTCTGATTTCTTCAATTTTGTTATTTTCTTTGTAAAATATTTTTTATTATGTTTATTGTGGGTCTATGCATGGTCATTTTCACATGTGTAGGTACCTGCAGAGGCAAGAAGGGAGGTTGGATCCCTGGAGATGGAGGAATTGCAGGTAGTTGTCAGTGTCTATGTGGGTGCTAGGAACAGAATGTGGGTCCTCTGTAAGAACAGTACACATCTGTAACTGCGGAGTGGGCTCCTCAGCTTTAATCTTGTTGCTTCTTTTTGATTGGATTACCATTTATTTGTTTTTCCTTTACCTTTTTCTGGCACAGGTTTGTTTACTGTGTTGGGCCTGATGAGTGGATTCTTTCCTGGCTTTCCTTAGCTTACCTAGTCTTTTTATGAAGTTTATTCTAATGCTTTGCAGTTGAGGCTGCCCATCTTCCTATTCTGTACACAGTATTCTTGAAGGTATCACCTGTGGTTCATCCTGAGTGTTTGGGAATTGCTTTAGTGGTTTAAGTCTGTATGTTTCTCAATTTGTTTTACAATATAACATTCCTGGCTATTGTTTAAGGGTTCAGAATATATTGTTTCATATTTCACTGGCTTTTGAGGCTTCTGATGAGAAGTTTAATGTATTCAGATGGGTTTTCCTTTGAGTTGGCCTTTTTTTTTTTCTTGCAGATTTTAATGTTCTTTCTTTGCTCCATTGACTTGGTATTTTAGCCATAATATGTTGTGGTGAGTTTCTTCGCTGACCACATGTATTTGAGATACTAAATACTTCCTGTGGTGGTTTGAAAGAAAATGGCCCCCAAAGGGAGCAGCAGTATTAAGAGATGAGGCCTCATTGGAGGAAGCGTGTCACTGTAACGGTGAAGTCTCCTATGCCCAAGCTCTGCCCATTGGCACAGTTTACTTCCTGTTGCCTGTGGATCAAGATGTAGAAGTCTTCAGCTCTTTCTCCAGCACCGTGTCTGCCTGAATGCTGTCATGTCCCATCAGAATGATAACGGGCCAAACCTCTGAAACTGTTAACTACCCAGTATGTTTTCCTTTATAAAAGTTGTTGTGGTTATGGTGTCCATTCACCTTTTCTGTGCCAGAATATCCATTTATTCCCCTAGACTGAAAGAACTTTGTGCTGTGATTTTGTTACACTGATGATCTATGTCATTGATTTGTATCTCAGTCACTCCTTTTTGCTCTGTGGATTCTCAGTCTCTTGAGCATGTTAGAGTTCTACAAAGATGTTGTCTTGCTTATTTATTTTTCCTTTAATTATATCTGAATGCATATTTCTCCAAGTCTTGAAATTATTTCTTCTGTAAAAAGAAGGTTCAGTGTACCAGTGATGATTTCTGCTGTGTTTTTTTCTGATTTGTTTTTATCTCCAGAATTATTGTTTGTTTTTCATCACAGTCTAACTTTGAACTTCTCACCCATGTTGTTGGCTTTTTAATCTAGGTTCTAGATTTATTTACTTATTTCATTCATTTGCTTATTTGTACCATGTTGAAAGCTACTGATCCTTTTTGCATGTAGAGTTTTGAATTCTCACTTTGGCATTTCATCCATTTTAGTCTCTCTGGACTCTGATTGAGGAACTATGTGTGTGTGTGTGTGTGTGTGTGTGTGTGTGAGAGAGAGAGAGAGAGAGAGAGAGAGAGAGAGAGAGAGAGAGAGAGAGAAGTCTGCTTATTGTTTGGGGCTCTTCTTGGTGAGCTCTCTTCTCTTAAGGGCTCAGGTACTCTTCAAAGAAGAAAAAAAAAAAGCGTGTCATGATATCAGCAGTATGAAACTTTCTAGAAATACACTAAAACCAACAGAAGCCAATTATTATTCTACTACCAACCACAGAAAAGAGAGTGAAAAAAATGTAACGGAGCTTATTATAAAGTTAAAAATTATCTAAAGTAAAAATAGAACCTATGATTGAATGAAGGAGGGCTGGGGCAGGACTGGGGGATTAGAGTGCTTGATCCAGAAGCCCAAGGATCTGAGTTTGAATCCCTAGAGCCCTTATAAAAAGATTATTAGCAAAGAGGTCTATAATGTCAGTGTTCCTATGGGGAGATGGAGGTGGTGACAGACGCCCAGAAGCATGTGGACCAGTTAACCCTTTAGAAACTCTATCAGAAAGACTACAGAGAAATTCTGTCACACAGGTTGAAGGCAGGGACATGTACTCCATTCAAGGCTGTCCTTAAAACTCCACACATTGTATATGTGGTACACCTAAGTTCTCAGAACCACACACGCACAACTGATACAAAAACAAATGAATGATAGATAGATAGATAGATAATAGGTAGATAAAAGAAGGAGAAAATTTTATGAAGTAGCTGGGAAAAATCAGAAGAAATTAAAAATATCTTTACCATAAAGTAAAAGGTATAAATAAAATAAGATAAACATAAGAAAAAAACAGGACAGAAACATCAGCACTGTTGGTGATGATGGACCAGAGACTCTTCATCCAGTAACTGATGGAAGCAGATGCAGAGATCCACAGCCAAGCACCAGATGGAGCTCTGGAAGTCTAGTCCAAGAGAGGAAGCCATCTCTCCAGCCTTTTTGCTTTGTTTTGTTTGTTTTTGTTTTGAGTAAAACTGGGCAAACAAACAAGGCTGGACAGGTGGCTCTGTCCTCTGATATTCCAGACTAATTTTATTAAATATACAATATATCGCCACAGACAACTGAGCCAAGTTCATGGAACCTCACAAACTTTAGACCGACAGCTATAGAAGCCTACATGGGACTGGACTAGGCCCTTTGCATGAGCTTGGTCTGTTTAAGAGCCCCCCCCCAGCAGTGGGATCAGGATTAATCCATGGTCCATGAGCTGGCTTTTTGGAGCCCATTACCTATGCTGGACCGCTTTGCTCAGCCTTGATGGGGGGAGGAGCTTGGTCCTGCCTCAGCTGAATGTATCAGGCTTTGCTGACTTCCCATGGTAGGTCTTACCCTTTTGGGGGAAGGTGGGGGCGGGGAAGCAGGAACAGGAATGGGAGGGGGAACTATGGTTGGTATGTTAATGAATAAAACAATTTCTTAAATAAAAAAAAAAGAAAAAGAAAAAAGAAGAAAACAGGAAACCTTGTAATAATATACACTGAGAAAATATAATAAAAAAGAAAATTAGAAAGGGCAAAACAATTTTAAAAACAAAGCTAGGAGTGCCTTCTTGGATCCCTAATGTTGAAATTGTTGAAAAGCTCCCTTTTCACACTGTTCGTTCTGGTGCTGAGTCTGTACCCAGCCAGGCCACTCATCTTAGAGAGCTACCTTCACTGAGAGCTTGCTTTTGTTGTGTGCCTGAAGCCTATAGCTGCAGCAGGAAAATTCTCACTCGCTCCAGGCACTCCTGTTTGTAAATCCGAGGTGGCTGATGTCAAAGCTACACTCTCTTCTGTGTGCACTGTATAGTGGCAGAAGTCTAAAGGGCAGTGAGAGCCGTGCTGGAGACCAATCAGCATTCAACACTCTGCAGGAGGCCGAGGATGCTTTAGAAGTGTTGATTCTACTCATGGAAAGCGGTGGAGACGAGAGCTGGCTCTGGAGTCTGAACCACCTACTAACTCAGGTGCAGCCTTCAGCATTATCCTCAAATGACAGCATAGGCCCTCTGTCCCAGAAGACGGGGTGGGTGTCTGACAACCATGCCCTTTACAGCCCGAGTCTCTGCCACCCTAATTTATCCACATGCCCATGAGCATTCACCCTCTTCAAAACAGCATCATGTGATATCCTCCTACCCAGGAGCTGAGTCGGGGTACACCCTGTCCCCTGACTTTATGATGACTTCAAGAACCAGGCTTACCCAATGGCTGGGATGGCTGGTCTTCACCTTGCCCATCTGGTCTCTTCTGCCCACAAGGGGACCTGGGGCTGGAACCACAGACTTCTTCCTCATCTCTCACTTCCTAGTTCTGTTCTCTCTTGTGATTCCGGGGGCCATCCTGCATTTCTCTTGAAGATATCCTCTGATTTTGAACTCTGAGACACAAAAATGCAGAGATAGGCAGAAAACACTTGAGAACGATACTGGCTAAGGAATATAGAGCAGAACACTGGCTTTACAGTCTCCATGTCAGGCCGGATGAGGCAAAGATGAGTGAGTGATGAAGTATTAGAGTCTGTTGTCCATATTTCCAAATTCTCATGTTTGTGCTTGGCCAAGCTCAGAGGGACTGCCCATCTTCATAGCAGAACAGGCTGTCTCTACGAGAAGGCCAGGCAAATATCACAAAAAGTTCCAAATAACTCAGTTCCTGCTTCTTGAAACTAAGCTGGCCATTTCTGAGGAAGCCACGAACAAAGGACAATCAATCTTTAGCCCCCTGAGAGCCAGTATGAGGGAGATAGCACATGCTAGGCCAGAGCCCCCCTCTGTCCCCTACTTCCTCCACCCCACATAGCTGCTCAAGGTATATTAGGCCTGAGCCAGTGCCTCATACCAGCCCAAGGTAATAACCAAATAAGGACAAAGCCAGGGACTTGTCCAGGTCTGCCCCCAAATGGAACCACTATAGCCTTAGCCAGCCTCTGCTAGCTCAAGCCAATTAGGAACGTACTAACATAATTAAGCCAATCATAGATAAAATAACCTAACTTACCTAGGAACTCCCCTTAACTGTGCTTCAAAGAAGCCTGCACGTCCCTCTCAGGGTCATCGCCATTTTGTATGAACGACCCCACGTGCATCTTGGTATAACAAACACTCTTGCTGATTGCATACATGGGTGGTGGTCTTTTGTGGGACTTACCTAGGACCCTATAACTCTGCAGAATGATTTTGGGTAAGGCAGTTATTTCAAGCAGGAAGATCTAAGGGCTTTATCTGTGGGTTTGAAGCCTCTGGATAAGGATGCCCATCTCTGCAGGTTGGGCCCTGTGTCAGCCCTTTCACCATAAGAGCTCAGCAAGGTCTTATGTGGGAGATGTATCATGAACTTTTTTTTCTTTGGAGACCTATAAACTAAACACAAGACCACAGACTCTGAATGCCATATGATATTTCTCATGAACCACATCCAGCTAACTCATTGCTGACCCAGAGGCTTCGTGGACAGTTCTCTCAAGGAGGAGTAGGAGGAGGAGGAGGAGGAGGAGGAGGAGGAGGAGGAGGAGGAGGCACACAGACATTTGGTGTCATATAATGTTGTCTGATGCAGCTTTTCCTGGGGAGATGCAACACAAGCCGTTAGGAATCTCACGACAGACCAAAGTACAGATGACACCAAAGGCCAACTAGGTGAACCTGAGTTTTATGAGATTACTTATGGGTGTATGGGTGAAGGGTTACACATGAAAAGGTCAGGCAAATATTAGACACATAGTACCTAATCCAGAGCCAGGCCTTATTTCCAGCTACTCAAGGCTGAGGACTAATTAATCCCTAAAGCCCCTAGTGGCAGGGACAGAGAACAGCATGTCCACAGACCTGGACCTAAATAAGGACAATGCTGGGACACATCCAGGTTTGCCCCAAGCTGTAGCCCTGACCAGCCCCAACTAACTTTTAGCCAATAGAAATTGCTAACAAAGATTGCTATCCACACAAGCCAATTATATATAAGGTGACTTCCTTGGATACTCCCCTTAGTTAGGCTTAAAGGGTTCTCTCCATAGGTCAAAGCCATTTTTGCCTTTGTTCTGGGACAAATCTGGGGGATTAGAGTGCTTGATCCAGAAGCCCAAGGATCTGAGTTTGAATCCCTAGAGCCCTTATAAAAAGATTAATAGCAAAGAGGTCTATAGGTCAGGATTGGCTCCTGACAATTGTATACGTGGATCATGGTCTTTTGTGGGACTTCTCCAGGACCCCAACAATTTAGAGTAGCAGAAATGATTCAAAGACAGCTGCATCACCAAGACCCACCTCAGCTCACAGAAGTGGACCTGGGTACACTGCACAGCCTGCAGGCAGCTCTACAGCATGTACTTTCCAAGTGACTCTGGTCTAAACCTCTTCCAGGTGCTGTGGGGTCTGGGACCATCAGGGAAAAGTCCATCAAACAAAATCTAAAATTACAAGATAAACTATTTTATTTATAGCAACGTTGGGGCAAGCAGCCTCCTTTACCAATCTGAGAGCTACTGAGAAAGAGGAAGATGGGTTGGAGCTTTTAAAGACACAAATCACAATTGTCTCAACTCTGAGGACTTTCTGGTGCATGAGGCATTACCATGTTTTTGTTTGTCTCCTGAGCAAGCAGCATTTAAGTGAGATTACAGAAGCAGAATGAGTGTCTGCTTAATATTTCAGGATAACAATTACATAATAAAGGGGCATTACACAGGTGTCCCTGAGAACAGTCTCCCTTTTAGAATACTGCCAAGCCTTAGCTGTGAATGGGTCTGACCTTAGGATCATGGTCTAGACATCCTGCAGTTAACAATTCTTAGGCTAAGAGTAAGGTCCTGCTGATTCCCAGGATTTTCTTTTTTTACACAATAACTTAGCAACTCAAGTTTTTAAAGGCAGCTTTGGTTTCTGCTTCTTCTAGGACCTTATTTGTCCACTTCCTCTTCCTGAGGCTGACTACCAAGGTCCAGCTATCAAAGTGTGAAGTCCAGCAGTCAAAACCCCCTATGGCTCACCTAATTAGCATGCCCAATCAAAACACACCACCACATCCTGGCCCATCTAACACAGACCTCCCCTTCTTCTCCCCTTAAAATGACACCTGCGAGGTCATTTGCAGCTGTTTTTCTGCCTGAGTCAGAAGCAGACACTTAATAAGGGATCTCTGTGAAAACAGGAGTTGGGGTGTGGTCTGTGCCTGATCAGGAGTCTGGGAGGGAATCTCTGCTCTGTGTGTGTGTGTGTGTGTGTGTGTGTGTCTCCTTCACCATGTATTGAACCTACCTCAAGGAGATGGAGTTAGGAGGGAGGGGGGCCTTTCAGAGGTGCAGGCCTCATAGGCAGAATTGGTGGCTTTAAACCAGCAGAGGGGACCAGGGTTCTTCCCTTCCACCATGTAAGGACACAGTGGTTCACAGCCACCTGAGAGCCAGGAAGTACGCTCTCAGCAAATCTGCCAGACCTGGGCTCCCCAGGCTCTGAAACTGTGAAATCCATGTCTGTTTATAGTCACATAGCCTATGTTATTTTGTTCTCATTGCCAAGTTCACCTCTGAGGAAGCGCTCCCAGAGTGCCCTGCTGACTGCCTTCAGTCAGAGGTCACAGGGCACGAGACCAGGAAGGGAACAGATGGAACTAATTACTAATGGACAACGTGGAGAAAGTTCCCAGAGGGCTCAATAACAGCGACTGTGATTCTCCAATGTGGTCAAACCTGGACCAGAGACTTTCAGATGGGTGGAGGCTGGAAGGTGACTTTGTGGGCCCTGGTGGAGAAGAAGAGTTGGGATACGAAAGTGTGTGTGTGTGTGTGTGTGTGTGTGTGAGAGAGAGAGAGAGAGAGAGAGAGAGAGAGAGAGAAAGAGAGAGAGAGAAAGAGGAGAGACAGAGACAGAGACAAAGACAGAGAGACAGAGAGAGAGACTCTTACAAAGACAGGACTGTGTTCAGACATTCATAAAAACGGTGTCAGGACAGCTGGGAATGACATAGAAACAGATAAAACACACCCAAAAGGCAGAAAGCCCAGCACTGCTCTGCCATTGTTGCCCCTGTGGGAGAAGAGCAGAGCCTCAGCCCCAGTGAAGCCGGTGGCCCTAGTGCAAAGAGCCACAGGACAAGCTCACAGCTCACCCAGGCCTCAAATCTAGTTGCTGATCCTGTGGGGAACAGTCACTTTCCTGGCCAGGTGGGTGGGCTGTGGAGAGCAGTGTCCCAGCCCTGAGGGCTGTGGCCAGGAGCCATCCCAAGAGGGAACCTTGTAGGACGTGGTTTGCCTTTGCACAACTTGCTGGAACATTCTATTGCCGCTTATGCTAATTAGGCATCGAGTAGTGACCAATCCGATGTGCTTATGCTAATTAGGCATCGAGAAAGGACCTATCCGATGCCATCCTCAAATATGTTAATAAGCCATTATTTTGGGCCAATCACCAGCCATATGCTAATGAGTATCACTTTGAACC
>PVIH01020964.1:0-31002 GCA_004025045.1 Sigmodon hispidus | reverse complement strand
TAGAGATAGCTTCACTTCTTCTTTTCCAATTTGTATGCCCTTAATCTCTTTTCGTTCCCTTATTGCTTTAACTAAAACTTCGAGAACTATATTGAATAGATAAGGGGAGAGAGGACATCCCTGTCTAGTTCCTGACTTTAGTGGGATTTCTTTGAGTTTTTCTCCATTAAGTTTGATACTGGCTGTCGGCTTCTTGTAATAATTTCATCAATCTTATATAGGTTCTAGATGGGAAACAGTTTTCTCATTTTGTTAAATGCATTATTCTTACTGATTCTAGTGTCGATGAGCATGTTTTTATAATTTTTTTTATATTTTTAGTTTCTAGTGTTTAGATATTTTGAAAAGATTTATTTTTATTTTATGTTTACGGGTGTTTGCCTACATGTTGATATGTGTACCTAATGCATTCCTGATACCTTAGAGAGGCCTGAAGAGTGCATTGGATCCCCAGGAACTGGCACTATAAATGATTGTGAGCTGTTGTGTGAATTTTGGGAATAAAAAGAGCAACCTGTACTCTTCAACACAGCCATTACTCTAGCCCAACACAGCTGACTATTACATGCTGACTTTATATCCTTTGAATTTTGTGGTTTGTTTTCTAGCTCTGATTTTTTTTTTTTTTGTGAGTGTGGATGCTTTATATAGTTTATGCCAGATCATATTATCTATAAACAAAGATGATATTTCTGTTCTTCTTTGTTCTTAGATATTTTATTTCTTTTCTTCCAACTGCTCTGACAAAACTTTTAGCAGGGATAAACTTTTATAGAAGGGATAGAGGTGACCATCCATATCATGTCATGTTTTTCATCATTGAATATGTTCTCTGGGGGATCTCATTGTAATGCCCAAAGCTCGACCCCCAGAGAGACCACCAGAGACAGATGTCAGAGTGCAACAGCAAAGTTCATTGTCAGCTTGATACAGGCCAGGCAGGGAATTTGTTCCCCCGTACCCACACCCAATGTAGTGAAGCAAGAAAGAGCTACACACCCCAAATTACACAAGCTTTGTATAGGCAAAAACCACAAGGCAGGGTTACTTGGGGTCAAGGGTGCAAATATGTTGCTGATTGGTGCTTAAAGACTTTTTACAGCCTAATATTCCTGGACTCTGGGTGGGGTGGTCGTTTTACTGCCTAAGGGTTGGATTATCCAGGTGTTTTTAGATAGTTCTTAGCTTATTCTTTCTTAGAACTGGGCAAGTCCCTGCCAGGAATGTGAAATTAAACTTTTTTACCTTTATAATATCAAATGACTACTAGAATACAAAATGGGGTTTCTTGAACTAAGCTTACTTTCTTCACTCATGTTGGTCTTTATTAAGGAGGTTCCCTCAAGCAGGTTTCTTTGTTTAATGCTGTCGTGTTTCTCATATAGTTTTGTGTGTATGTGTGATTTATCAAATAGTAAGAACCAACTTGGTAGTGTATTTGTTAGTTTGTCTGTTTTATTTCTATTTATTTTGGCATTGAGCTGTATATGCAGCCCAAGCTATCCTTAAATTGTATTTGCATAATAGTCTTTGTTCTGGGATTATTGGTGTGTCCTTAAGCATGAATCACTTAATTAACTATTATTATTTAATTATCTGGAGTGTGTAGGTCTGCTTGTGTAGTTGGCTGGCCTGCTCTCTCATTCATAGTGATTTATCTCCTAGTATATGTACTACTGGTCCTTAATATGTCATCAGTGCAAATAGTTGTAAATCTGTGATTAATTGTGGTTTTTTATTTGTTTTTGAAAATCAATATCAGACTTTATATAAAAAAGCAAAACATCCAGAATAGCTAAAAAAAAAAAAAAAAAGTAACAAAATTTCTCTTTTCTCTAAAATACATGAAATATGAAAAATAAAATCTAAAGCTTCTCAAGCCAGGTTAGGCTCAACTACAGATGAAGAAGCACAGTAGGTCACAGCTAATGCCCACGATGCACTATGGCCAACACAATTTCCTGCTACATAACTCTACTACAGTCAAACCAAAAGTTTTGTTCTGTTTTTTTGTTTTGGGTTTGTGTCTGTGTGTGTGTGTTTTAAATCACTTTATTCACCCCTCATCTTTCAATGAAAAAAGAATGTTTTCACTTAAAGTCCACTAATGAGTGAGTACATCTCTTGCTTAGCCTTCTGGGTTTGTGAGACCTTGATCACGAGGATATTCTCCAAATCCATCCATTTGCCTGAGAATTTTTGGTAAATCATTTTTTTACTGCTGAGTAGTACTCCATTGTGTAGAGTTTGTTCATCCATTCCTCAGTTGAGGGGCATCTAGGTTTTTTCCAAGTTCTTGCTATTATGAATAATGCTGCTGTGAACATAGTTGAGCTAATGCTTTTGGGATGCGAATGTGCATCTTTAGGGCATATGCCCAATAGTGGTATTGCTGGATCCTTGGGGAGATGGATTCCCAGTTTTCTGAAAAACCGCCATATTGTATTCTAGAGTGGCTGAACAAGCTGACACTCCCACCAACAATGGAGGAGTGTTCCCCTTGCTCCACAACTTCTCCATCATAGGCTGTCATCTGTGTCTTTTATCTTAGCCAATCTGACAGGTGTCAGATGGTATCTCAAAGTTGTTTTGATTTGCATTTCTCTGATGGCTAAAGATGTTGAGCATTTTTTCAAGTGCCTTTCAGTCATTTGTAATTCTTCTGCTGAGAATTTCCTTTTAAGTTCTGAACCCCATTTTTTGATTGGGTTATTTAGGGTTTGGGGCTCTAGTTTCTTTGTATTTTTAAAGGTATTATACCAGGTACCAAAGACTACTATGAATACAAGTCACTTTAAATTAAATTTTGAGAACAAATGTTCTGCCACCATAGAATTAAATTTATTGCTAACAACTTTTGGTGGTGATATTATTTTTTTTCTTTTTTTTTTTCCTCAGGGTTTTATTGTGTGTTGTTGTTGTTGCTGTTGCTGCTGCTTTTATTGTTTTATTTGAGACAAGATCTCTCTCTGTATGTAGCTCAGACTGGACTGGCCTTGAACTCAAATGATCCCTTTGCCTTTACCTTTTGAGTACTGGGATGACAGACAGCCTTGTACTACCATGCATGGCTTACAGCTAGAAATTCTTAGGGAAGATTCTTTGATCATATCTGTGCTGAGCTTTGGCAAATGAGGGACATTGGATGGATGGATAGTTTGCTAGTTTTCACACTGAAAGCATCAGGATCACTGACTGTAGGTTTCTCACCTTTACTTTGGTTCTGCAAATGTATTTTCTGTAATTTATAGGGTCTGTTCATTCTTTCTTGTACCTTGAAATCTCTGTTGCTTTATTCCAGATTGTAGGTTGCAGTGAGTTAAGTGTTATACCTGCATGTAAGAATTTCCACAATCACCTCCAGGGATGCTGGACATGCTTTAAAGAGTGAGGATTTTATTGTTACATACAGGTTACATACATGTTCCCACAAACCTGGGTCGATAGCCTGGTTCCAGTGCAGTGGATTGGCTAAGGACCCGAGCCCCACAATGGGCAGGGGTCTTTAAAACAAAATATATGTAAGCAAGATGTCATACACCTTGGCATTCCAGGATTGGGCAAAGTGGTAAGGTACTGCAGCCATTGGAGTTTTCTGACATGAATCCAGCCTTTGAATCCATTGGCTGCCCTGGGCCCTGCCCCCAGGTATCAACGTGGGAATGAATCCAGATCTTTACATTAGTATATGTCTAATTACAAATATAAAGGCCACTGCTCAGGCAGTCCATCTTCCCATTGTGCTAGAGTTGTTTAGTCTTATCTGCTAACGCAGGCTTTGATAAGAATCCATACATCATGCCATTTCAGATGTTCTTTAAGAGGGTGAGTCTCTGCATATCTAGTACACAGGTGCTATAAACAAAAATCATAAACCATTCATATTCTGCTGTATATAGTTGGAGTTCATAAGTGATACCATATTTATATTTAAGCAAATTTCTGTGTTATCATTTAATTTATATCTTATGTGACTGTTGGTCTGCTCTTATTGACAATGTAGACTGGTTACCTGGTGATTTGATGCTCATCTTTTGATGTGGTTAGTAGTATTTTTCCATTTTCAAAAATTTTTAATTATTTTTAATTAAGTGTAGCCATGTTTGTTTGTTTTGGGGTAGCAACCCATGATGGAGGTACCATCAGATGCTAGAGGTGTTGGATCCTGGAGCTGGAATAAGGTGTGATTGTGAGTTGCCTGCTGTGGGTTTTAGGAACTTTGTTTTTTGCATTTTGACAAAGCAAATCCCCTTTACAAATACTCTGTAAGCCAAAAAGTAATGCTGATAATAGTATAATGACTTTGGAAGATACAGTTTATATAGAAGAAATGTATTTCCTCAATCTAGACATAAGAGTGCATTGTTGGACTGTTGGAGGGAACAAGGACTTCTTTATACAGCCGATTCTTACAATGAATGAGAAGTATATATATTTGCTTTACCTGGTTTGCAGTCTTAATAATGGTATGTCTTAATTTTTCTTGCAGGTTTTCTCTAGGTGATGCTAGAAGACCTCTCCACGAAACAGCAATATTAGTAGAAGATGTTGTTCACACACAACTAATTAACTTGGTAAGATCACATATAACCCTATTTGGTATCTCTTTTTCATTCTGTTTATATTGTACTTCTAACTCAACACAATTTTTAAAAAAAAGATTTTATTTTATAGCTAGATTTTTTTTTTTACTTTATTGAGATATAATAATGCCGGTTTAAGTGCATAATCTGATACATTTAATAGTGAGATGTTGCCATAGCAATAGTACTTTTAGCCATCACTGATATGCCCCAGAGGTTAGTAAGAATTCTTTAAAACCCTCTTCACATTGGGATGAAGAATATTTGCACAAATTATATGAAGAATTTTCAAATGCTCAGCTTCTTCTGATGTCAGAATCATATATAACCATGACATTTATGGAAACCTGTAAATAATCCTGACACAATAATTTTACAGCCACATTCAAATTCTATTCTCTTTACCACCAGTCTCTATTTTTTTTTTTCAGAGACCCAGTCAAGGATAGCACACTAGCTGTTAAATTTAATTGCCATTTCTTAGCTCTCTCTTTCTGTCACTGCTAAGCCTGCAATATTTCTATCCTCATGGCCTGAACATTTTTGAGAAGTAGGATGTCTTCTGTTCTATTGGTCTGCTCTTATAATTAGAATGTCTTCACATGTGTTGAACAGGATTGTTTGGGAAGTGATGGGATCTACTTAGTGCAGCATATCAAGGGGATTCTGTCTTATTGATATGTATTATTATGACATTTCTTGGATCACTCATTGAAGGTGGGATTCCTGAGTTATTTCACTGCATAAATGTACTTATTTGTTGGTTCACATTTAAGGGTCAAACCCAAGGTTTTATGTGTGCTAAGTGCCTGCAGTAGTACTGAGATGTACTCCAAACCCATGTTACTATTATTTTTAAATATTCAGGCTATAACTCTTCAAGAAATGTTATAAAGTTGTTATTATAGTATTTTCACAGGAGTGATTTATTGTTTCATGCTTGTCCATTTATTACCTGCTATTCTTCTTAATTGAAAAGCTTTCCTGCCCAGTTTATAACTCTTTGCGTATATCGGTATAGATAGTTAATATTTAAACTCTTCCTAGATGTCATTATTCAGTGTCATTATTTTTATTATTCAGGCTATTCTAGGGCTGGCCAGTGAGAGTTCATCATTTCTCAATTAACTCATGTCCCATATACATTAGTGACCTCAGCACTTCTACTATAAGACATGGCATAAATTAATTTCATCAATTTTTAAACTTTGCTGTAGGAGATTTTGTTTGTCTTACAAATGTCTTTACTTTTCTGTATTCAGAAGCATCAGTCTTTCTTGATGTTGAACTTTGAATCATAAATTACATTTTATATAATAAGCTTAAAGAGGAATTTATTTATATTATTTTCTAGTTGTTCTTAATTATTTCATTGTTTCTTCTATATTCTTAGTTCTTAATCATTTTCTGATATATGGAAGTAATTTTGTCTTTTGCTGAGTAGTTTCCCAGTTTTATTATAAACACTCACTAAAAGCCTGCCCTTCCCAGTAACTTAAACTGCCTTCTTTATCAATACAGGTTTATCTGTAGCAGGAGATGTAGTTCTTGCATTCTGTACTAGTCTATCTATCTTTGTACTCAGGTGACATTTGCTTATCTAATAGGTCTAGAGATCTTAGGGCTATATTAGCCCCCTCCTTCTTTCTACCATATTTTGCTGGTCTGGTATAATCATATCCGCTTATCTATGTTTTCTCTATTTCAAGGTTTCAGTTACTTAGCTAATTATAGCCTGAAAATATTAAATGGAGAATTCCAAAAATCAGCGATTGATAAGTTTTAAATTACAATTAATTGTGAGTATTATGCTGAAAATATACATCGCCTTACTTGAGAAGTAAATCACTTTTGTCCCAACATCTGTGTTATGCACACCATCAGCTCCTCAGTCACTGAGCTGCTTCCCTAGTTGTCAGTCTCACTGGTATTCCTTAGCTTTTGCTGTCCAACTAATTTATATTTACATTAAGAGAAATGTTACATTTACATAACTTTGCCACACTATATTCTTTGTTTCAGTCAATTTTTTTAGCATACCCACTACTGTTCCCCCTTCCTCCCCTCCTCTCAATCATCCCCCAGCTTTCCCCCATCCCATACCCCTATCCATTCCTCAGAGAGGGTAAGAACTCCCAGTATCTACACTATATTCTTTCTAAGATTTCTTTTTATTATGCGTGAGGAGGAAGTATGTATAGATACATGTGTAAGTGAGTGCAGATACCCTTGGAGGCCAGAAGAGGATCTCATATCACCAGGAGCTGGAGTCAGAAGAAGTTGTGAGCTGCTTAACATGGGTGATGGTACTGAACTTTGGATCCTCTGCTTACTGAGCCATCTTTCCAGCCCCTCCTAGTGTATTGTTAAAGGTGATTTTTGGTTGTTAGACTCTAAATTAGTTGTACCTAATTTGTAAACTGAACCATAGATATGTTTGCATAGAAAGAGTTTAGTACCACACAGGTGCTTTGGGATTATGCTTTTGTACATTGTAAATATTTGCCACTCTTATTGATTTAATAACATACTGATTTGCCAGAAGGCAGACAGGAAGTATGGATGGGGCTACCAGACTATGTAAACTCTAGGAAAGGAAGAGGAGAGACACACACCAGGAAACACCGAGGAAAGAAGATGAGCATGCTGCTATGAGAAAAGGTACCAAGCCTTGTGGCCAAACAAGATAAGAATCATGGGTTACTTTAAGAGTAAGAGTTAGCAAGTAATATGTTTGAGGCATAGGCCACACAGATGTAATTAATATAAGACTTTATGTGATTATTTGGGACTGCTATGCTAGACTTTGGGGTTAGGCCAGGCCAGAAACTTCTGATTACACACAGGTTTTTATGCTTTCTGTTCTTCCACAAATCCCCTTGAGGTGTTGGATGGAACCTAGTTCAACAAAAAGGGGAAATTATTTACTTGTTTTTAATATATATATTGCTTTTATCTTGTCTAGCATGTATATATTTTATTAATGTATTTATTGAAATCATATGAGCTTATAACTTAGAATTACATCTTTAGAGTATTGACTTGGCCCTTTGTAAGACCAGGGTTTTAAGTAAGTATTTTTGGCACACCATTTGGTATACTTAACAAGGCCCCAGATAATATAAGAATTCTTGGCATGTAATGGCCACTTAATAAAGCCCACATGGTGCCTCATACAGAGGGCACGCCCCTAGGTGTGGCTACGTAAATTTGAGCCCACCCCTTCTGTTAAAAAGAAATGCCATGTGGCAGCCCCCTCTTTCTCTCTCCTCTATCCTGCTCTTCTCCGGGTACTCACCTCTAGGTAACTCTCTAAAGTAAACTCTCGTGTGACACCTGGCAGTGAGTGTGTGTGTCTCTCCCCATGCACAAAAAACTAACTAGGGGTATGTATAGTTGTTCAAGGCTGTTGATGCTTTTTATTTCAAGATTTTCATTTCAACTTTGCTGTTGTTTAGGCTTACATATTTCTTGTCATATTACTTTCTAAGTAGTTAGTGTTCTTCCTTGGCTTTATAAGTGGGGTTTTTCCTTTTGTGATTACATAGTGAAAACATAAGCCTGTAAATTCAAGATTCAGAGCAAACTTTAAATAGGTTATGCCAAAGAAACATGGGTTCAAACTGCTAAACAGTCAGTCTCAGTCATAGCATAAATCCTCAAAGCCAGCAGGCTTTCTTAACTGATTGGTAACTGATGGTAATTTAAAGGCCTTAGAATTCTTATCAAAATACAGCAGCAAAAATGAAAGGACTCTACAGTCCTGAAGTGTATAGATATCTGAAATGGCAGTAATTTTTTTCTCTATCTCCTTATCCAGCTGTCTTCAGATGTCTCTTCTTATCTCATTTACAGGGATTTAAGTTATATATTAAGTAGTGCTATTGATATTATATGTCTTAGAGCCACTATACAGTCTCATATATCTCAGCACAGTGATGTTTGTGCATGCATGCATACATTTGTGTGCATGTGTGTGTGCACATGCACATCTACACATATCTATGGCACACACACACATCTGAGTATACAAACCAGAGTTCCACATTAGGTGCCTTCATAAGTTGTTCTTCAGCTTATGTTTTGAGACGGGGTCTCTGAAATGCAGCTTGCTGGTTTAGCTATTCTGTCCGGCCAATAGGGTCTAAACACTGTCCTCCTGTCTTAGATTTCTGAGTGCTATGAGTTACAGGTGCGCACCCCTGTGCCCAGCTATTTTGTTTTATATATGCTCATCACATCATTACATTGCAAGCACTTTACTGTCTAATTGGGCCCATTATGACAGCTGTTTAGATTATGCTGTTTGATCTTCTTAACCTTCCACTCTGAACTCTGGTGAACATCTTTCTCTTAAGATTCAATCACATGTCAGGGATGGTAGGGATGCTTTGTAGTCCTCACCAAAAAAACAAAAAAAACCAAAAAAAAAACAGATTTCCATTCTATATTCCCAATACATTGTTTTTTTGTAGGACACAATGGCTAGGATCAGATTGCTAATTTAAATATATCCTTAAGATCTTTGTAATCTCAGTAATACAAAATCTAGATTTGAAAGTATTAGTTTAGAATAGTACTTTAAAACTAGTGCTAAAATGTTGCAGGAGATTTGTTTGTGTTGCTGCTCTGAGACTGCCAATAGAATTGGGCCTATGTTCATAGGGCAGAGTTCACAATAAGCTGGGTGGAGTGGACCATAGAGTTTTCTGGCCCACTGAGAGGAAGGAGGGACTTGAGGAGATATGCAGTTCCTTTTGAGCAGAGAAGAGAACTGGTGATCATTTTTCTGTCATTCTGCAGAACTCTCAGGTTTATTTTTTCTAATATTTAACTCAGTTTTAATTTTTTAATAAAGCAATAAAAGAAGTTGCAAATCTGTTCCCAACATGGGGTTACTTAACATTCCTTGTGGAGAACGTTCCACTGATACCTTTTAACATGCTGAAAATTATATGTAGGCACTCTGAAGACAATTTTTCTCTATCCTTTTCTTGTAAAGATAGAGTAAAGAAAGAAAAAAGCAGCCTTTAAATCAACCATTATAATAGGTCATTTGTTAGGAAATAAAGAAGGCAAGTGAATTATATGTTGTAAAGAGCTCAGTGGCAAAAATCACCTTTTATAGGGCTCTTAAATCTATTAACATTCTCCATCTTCCAGGTTTCTTTTTGATAACAAATATGGGAGAATTCAAGGACTGGTCGATTCTTCAATATGTTAAGCATTTAGCTGCTCCTGTACTAGCTGTTCCAGTGCTTATAATTTTTCTGATGCCAAAGGCCATTGTTTTACCCAGTTTTGTCTGTTACTCATTTTAAAGGTAGAGCTGTTTGTACCCTTGAGAGACCCCCAGCTGTTGTGCCCTGTTTATGTACAACTTGAACAGGCTGTGACTGTTCTTGAAAATACCTCTTAATATTTCTCTCAGAATCATTTTTCATTTTAGTGTATGTTCATTTTAACATTTTATGGAATGTTAATCTGTGTTTTCTATTGCTACAACAAATTATATACCCATAAATTCATTGGTATATTAGCCACATATTATTTTAATTTTCCTATCTATCCTTATGGCTTATACACTTGACCCATCCTGCACTTTGTTTTACATGAAGAAAATTTTAATTCCTAGAAAATGAATATTTACTTCCTGAAGAGGCTAATCTGGATGCCAAAATTTTGGTGATATTAGTTACCTTTGGACATGTGTCTAGCAAACCTTCAGTTACAATATTGTTTATTCCTATTTTTTGCTTTGGTCTTTGATCCTTTATAAAAGTTTGCTCAAATCTTTGTTTTATTGCTTCTCCTATATATATGAAGCTTTTTTGTCTTCCAGAGCAGTATGGCTTTTAACAACTGACATTAGGTCTCTTAATTGCTCTGGAGAGGAGTTTCCCTAATGCTGGCAGGAAATGATAGAACCAGATTTGACACTGTTGCCTATAAGAGGCTCCCTAATGTGTTTCCCAATTACAAAGGGTTATGTTGCATGTTCCTTGTTGATTTGCATTTATTAGTCATTTGCCATGCCTTCTCCATACTTCATAAGGCTGGAGTCTTCCGTTTGGACTATCTCTAGAAAAAAGAAAAAAAACATTGTTTCTAGGAATATCTTGACTACAATACCTTTTAAATGACCTTGTTTACTACAATTAAAACATCTGACATTTTTATTTTTCTCAAAATTTCTAGAAATTACTTTTATCAAAGTAGAAACAGAAGCATGAGATCCAAGATAAGTTGTACTTCTAATCCATTTGTCTATTAGTGCTTTTCTTGCCTTTAAAGGCCTAATCACCCTTTGTTTCCCGAATTAGCATTTTAAAAAGCCAAAAGCCAAAGATCAATTGATATATTTCTTCTGGATCTGATATTAGTCTGTCTACAGCTGAAGTAAGTCAATCTTTGTAAAAAAGAAAAGAAAAAAGAAAGAAAGAAAGAAAGAAAAAGAAAGCAGTGAAGACTTGTTTTGGACCTTGTATAAATAAATGACTCAGTCCTCTTTCCTGATTCTTTAACCCTGTGTCAAGTGTTCAAAGCTGCTATACGGCAAAGCACCAAGATGTGATCAAGTCTAGACTGTCTTTACAAATCAGCATACTTGACTTCACTGAGAATCTGGTCTTGGAAAATTTCCATACCTCTCGCTCTACCTAGTTATTCTATGACCCTAGCTTCCCCTTTTCACCATATTTTCCATTTTAACTGAGGACCAGCTTCCAATGTTGCTGTAGCTGCATCTTTTTGGTCTTGTAAGATAACTCTGAGTTGCCCATGAATTTAGTATCTGCTACCCATAGAATATAATTATACCATATGAAATAACTGTTTCTTTAAATCACTTCAAATCTACTGGATTTGATGCTTGTCATTTGGTGGTCATTCTTGTATGGCAATTGAGTAAACTAAAGTTAGTTTTCTAAATATCTTGAGCCACTTTTTTCAATTTCATAGTGCAATGTTACAGAAGGTTTTGCTCTAAATTTCTCTTTGTGTCTTAATATTTTTTATCATTTTTCATTAGTAAATCTTTCTAAGGCTTGTATATTGTTAAGTCTTTCCAGAACTTGCATCTTGTCAGTTGTCTTCCTAAGGTTTGTGTCTTATTAGTCAAATTTTTATATTTAGCACAGTTATCAAACTATTTTTAAGGATAAAATATGAACTACCAAACCAATAGTAATTTAAATCAGCATTATATCACTCTTTGCTAAGTGGTTTATATCTTCATTTATTTTTTGCATTTGGAAGCCATGCATAGTAGTACTAAACAGAGTCCTAATTTTCTGCACTGTGATATTTCTAATTCTTAACATGGAAAAGATCCCCTTCCTCATTTTTAAGTCCTAATTTCCCCTTTAAGAACTCTAAGGTATTTCACCAATTCTGCTGAGACTGCCAGCATAGGCAGAGCTGTGTGGCAGTGATCAGCTGCAGTGATGATGCTTGACTGTTTAGGCAAGGAGGGCAGGCATGGCTGGGTGCCCCACGACATAGTAATTGCATGCCTGGACCAGAGGCTAATGTCCCAGGGATGGGGAAGGTGAGCCAGGAAGAAACCCACAAGGCTAGAATGCAGTGTGAGAGGGGACCAAGCTACCTGATTGTGGAACTGGCTGCCCAGGGAGTGCAAAGAAACCTCAGATGACTGTTTTGTTGTTGTTGTTTTGTTTTTTGGGTTTTTTTGCTGTTGATTGAAAGGGGTGCACTATACACTGCCACTGAATCACAGAGCCAGCCTGTGGTGGGGTGAGGAGTAGCAGGTGGAGCTGTGCTGGCGCCACTGCTTTGGCATGATCATGTCCAGTCCAAAGACAATACTCCATTGTCTATCCTGTTTTGGTGAGTTCAAAGTTTTGTACCTGATTGACTTTCTATCATAGCTACAGAAAACTGTAACTATAACTATCTAAGCTTCAAACACAGAATATGGCATTTAAAAAGTTTTAATAACATAAGGCTTTTCAGGAGGAAGAAGAAGAGGCCTAAGGAGATGCTCAGTCTTTTTATAATGGGGAAGGTGGAGAAGAGAGTGGGTGATTGGTTTTCCATCACTTTATGGATCTCTCAGCTTTATTTTCTTAGTATGTGACTATGAAATTACCATTTTTAAATCCAAAGCTTAAATATAAGAGCTATCAAATAGGTGAAACTTAATTAATAGTATGAAATTTGACTCTTAAATTAATGAAATGACTGTTTACTGTATTCCCCAGTATATCTGAATACTTGAATACTTTTCTTTTAAAACTGAAACCCTAAGATAGTATTAAAAACTATGTGTAATGCTTAAAGAGTACAAATGAAGTTCGAGGCCCACCTGGTCTACAGAGTGAGTTCTAGGACAGCCAAGCCTACACAGAGAAACTGTCTTGGGAAAAAGTACAAATAGCTATATATGTTAATGTGCATTTAAATGCTGAAAATCAAGTGCAGTGATTACATTTTGTATTAAAATATTGTCATTAGAATAATTTTCATTAATGTGTGTTCATACATTTATACTCTGTTCTCTTCAATTTAGAGTTATAGAGGAATAATAGAAATTATGAAGATTCTATAATTTAATCATAAAATTTAAACTTACATAAAATATACCAATTACAATAATTACTGCTTTATTTTAAGGCTTGACACGTATGGCCCAAAATTTCACCTTGAAAGAGTATTACTTACTCCCAAGACTTGCCACTGTTTCATTCAGAATCCTCTTATGTTTATATTTGTCCTGTTTATATGGCATTACTTAGCCAGACAAAGGAAAGTGTTTGTTGATATCTGTCATAAATTGTCCTACCTTCATTGTCCTATTATTTTTTTGATAGTCAGTTTTAACAGTCATGATCTCTTTTACCTCAAGATTGTTTTCTGTGTTCTTTTGTTGACTGGTAACAGTTGGTTAGGATAGTGCCTTCAGGCAAGAAAACTGTATTTTCAACTTAATACATAGAAAAAAATCTGGATTCTTCTTTCATTATAAAATCTATCAAGCAGATTGACATGTTTCTAATTCTAATGATGGTGGATTAAAATAATCAACATGTAGCTACATAACAGTTTTTTGAGAAATACTTTGCAGTAAGACTGACTGTAATTATATACCAGAGTGGTGGCACAGGCAGCATGATTCCAGCTCAGGAGGTAGAGACAGAATTACAAGCTTGATGCTTGGGGTACATAGTGAACCCCTGTTTAAAGGAAAAAGAAAAGAAAAGGAGGGAGGGAAGGAAGAGAGGAAGGAAGGAAGGCAATTAACTATATATTAAATTTAAAAGTTTTTCTCTAGATTTGTTTGTGTCCCCCACCCTTTTTTATGATGCACAATTTCTGTGTAATCTTTTGTCCTTCTGACTCACAATTCTTATGCAGTCCTTTAACAAGACACCTTCATTCTAAGCAATCCCCTTCTCCACTGTTTAGTTTAGTGGGGCTTAGGCCTTCTTGGTTACTTTTTGATGTGTTTTGTATGTTTTAAAATATATTAACTAATGAAAATAGGTAGTTTAAATTCAGAAAAGCAGTTGATTTTTATTCTTCTAAAGAAATTAGAATGTCAAAGTAATTTAGCTTTCTGTGAATTATATGTTTGGCACTAAAGACCAAAATCCACACTACCTTTCAAACACTATTTCATTGCATTATGTGCGTACTTGGAATTATCGCATGTTAAAGTTGACCATACCTGAGAAATCATGTAAGTTCCCACAAAATGAAATTATCATTTTGTAGATTATGATATTTTAATATTGGCTATTTCAGAAGCCTCAGAAATTAAAATTAAAATTCTATAGAGACATTGAACACTGCAGTCTCTACAGTTCTCATCAAGAGGCCATGCTAGCACTGCTGCTGACATTGTTCATAAAAAATAGCAAAGATGTTATAATAGCCCTTCTCTGCCTGACGGACACCTGGTACTAATGGCTGCTGTGGTTATTAAAAACAGGCTACTTACTGATTTACTGTAGATAAGAGATGGGTATAAAATCCCCCAGGAATTCAAATTTTCCCAGAAAGATGTATTTCAGATGCTAAGCTTCCCCTCCCTCCCCAGCCTGATCCCTCCTGACTTTCACTAAGTAGAGATTTGCACAATTGATAATTGTGTGTGATTTTGTATTATTATATTATAAATATTCCTTCAAGTTTAAGTTCAATCTGATATTTGATGGCAATATAGTTATTTTATGTCTCTTAAGCCCAGGTTAATTATAAGATTAAACCTTGCATTAATCATGCTTGGAAAAATACCTGAGACAGAAAGTTTCAGAGAGGAAGATCTATCTGGGCTCAGAGTTTTGGTTGCTCGCATAAGTCTGTAGGATCATCATGAAAGAAATGTCCAGTCTTTTCCACTGTTCTTAGAGCTCCCTGCATTTCCTATTTATTTTATTTCACTAGTATTCAATTCATTTTTTAAAGCCTTACCTCCATGTGGGATTTGTAGATCGCAAATGGTCCCCTCTTGCATTATCATCGGGTCTCATGTTATGCAGCGTCGTAGCTGAGTCTAACAGAGCCAAGTCTCTTTCCTTATAAGCTTCTTCCTTCAGGGTCCTCATGGGCTTTCTTTCTACTTTGCTCCAATCCTACCTGATGTATGGTAAACTGTGCAGTGCTGTATCTTGAATCCTCTCTGCCACTCTCCATGCTGATCATTTTATTTCAGACAAACTCCTTATGGGCTTATAGTGTACTGTTTAGACTGAGTAAACTCAGATGAACCTGAGAGATGCAGAACTTTCATGAAACTCTCTCTCCAGGTTGAGCTGCCTCACTTAGTGGAAATGGAGAGGGATTTGGGCAGACCTGCAGTTGTGACTGAACTAATGCACACTGTTGGACTCATTCTTAAAATAATACTCAGTGTTTTCTAACAGCTACCTAACTGCTTTTGCTTTGGCATTCAGAGTTAAAATCAGAAATTATTTCTTCTTTTACACATAAAATACAATCTCTTAACATGGCATTTAAAAAATCATACTGAATTTTCCTTATATGAATCTACAAGCAACTAGACAGTTCATTGTTAGACAGTTTTCACATGTAATCATAGACTCAGGATTAGTATAGATATTAACCTTAACTTATGAAAAAGATTAACAATAAGCTTCAATGTGTGAAGAAAAGTAACTGTTTCTCACCTATGGGGATTAGTGTGTGCATTCTCTGTCTGTATTTGTGGAATTTACTTAGTACTTTCTCCTAGTCCTTATTAACTTCAAAAACATTCCCAGGTCCTGTGTTCTCATTGAAAGAATTCTGTGTTCCTTCTGGATGCAGACATGCTCCCATTGTGGTATTAGGGCCCTGTGTAATGTTCTAACTCTGAGCTAAGAGATTATTTAAAAGTCTTCTAGATCCTTCCCACAACTTCTGGAAGTCTTTTATTTATTGATAATTCTACATTTTCTTTTGTCAGTGTTGATAGTATTCTTGCTAATATTATAAGCAAGATTATAAAGAAAAGAGAAATTTAAGACCATTGATACAATGTTCAGCCAGTCTCCTAAAGTTTTTTTAATATTAATTAATTGTGGGTGGGTGTAGATATGTACATACACAGATTTCTCATATTTTAAAATTATATCTATGTGGGTTGACAACATAAAAAAATTTTAGCTTTAGTTTAGATTGTTTTTTGTATATATAACTAGAAGCATTTTTCTCATATCTCAGTATTTTATTTTATAATTATAAACATTACTAATTCCTAAAGGTATACATTTTTACTTATTTACACTATGAAATAAATTTACATCTATTATTTTTATTATGGTTTTTATACAACATTATGATAGGTAGTAATTTTTTATGCGGATGGTTTTAAATATTTCTAGTCATTTTTATATCTGTAGATGAGTTTATAAATCACAGTCTTTGTTTTATAAGAAAATGTTAATTTTCCTTGAAGACTTCTGTGGCCTAAAACACAATTAAATTCAGAGTGGTGTGTGTATATACAACCTGATATTTATTTCTATATATCTATATAATGTACATTTTATATATCACTTGCAATTCAAAATGTTTTATCCATATTAAATATACCATAAACATCATTTCAAATTTTTAATCTGAATGAAAAAATGTTAATTGATATAAGCTTAGTCAAAATGTAAAACTTCTGAGTATGTTCAAAGGGCAGTCTGGAAATGTTCATCAGCAAAATTTAATCAAAATTATATTTCCAGTTCTACTAAAAATTAGTAATAAATATTGAAGTAAATACGCCACAAATTATGCTTATTACTTGAAGTGCATTTAATATAGTTTATCTACCTCTCTCTTGTGTAGTGTAAAGAGTAGAATGAACAGGATTACCGTAACTTCTTGCTAAAGCAGTTGCTGACAGGAAACAGCATCAAGTCATCAGAAGCTATGAGAAAAGGAGGTAACAAACACCGATAAACAAAGTATAGGTTACCTAACTGGTTTGCAATAAAATATATGCATTAGATCCTGGCAAGTACATACTGAAATGTTGAGACACCCCTCCCGCCTTGTACATTGAACAAGGCATTGCAAATCACTGAAGGTAGCATAATTGTTTTTGGATCCCTACACAGTGGTGATTAAATATAGGATGAGAGGTATATATACATATGTATACACACACACACACAGGAAAAGCATACTTGAAATATTGTGGACTTGTTCAGAACCCTGTGATGTTCCTTGTATTGATGTTGGCTTTACAAGAAAGTCCTAGTGGAGTCTTTTTCTTTAAGTCCATAGATCCCCTTAAAGCAATTTTTAGTAGAAAAATCTCTAGACTTAGTATAGGATTGATGGTAATATGAGCATTAAAAAATATAGTCATATTTCTTTCTAGTAAAGCTTTTGCGCGCATACATTTTGAATAATTGTGTATGGCTTAACTTTTATTCCCATGAAGAAATCTCAGCTTTGTTCTTTTTCTGCCATATTGCTTTTTTCTAAACACACCAGCATTTAATGTTGCTAAGAATAAGATTGGATATATTGTATTTATTGGATACTCATTTTTCTTTTTAATACAAAATATTTAGGCAATATTATTTATTAATAACTGTAGTATTTACTTAGATCCAGCAATGCTGTTTTCAAATTGTAGGAGAAAAATGTAAAATACTTCATTCATACACACACACACACACACACACACACACACATTGTTTTAACATATCTGTTTTTTTCTCTTTTATGCTAGTTAGGAAATTGTTAGGAGTCATTTGTGTATCCAAGTTAACAAAATCTGGATCATAATTAGTAAATCATCCTTTTATTTACACTTGAGTTTCAAAATGAACTGTTTCCATGTTAGTCTGAGTCTTTATGTTCTCAGAAGAAGGTACTTAGTCACTGCAGCCACTCAGTTTATGTTGAGATGTCAGGATGGCTTTGACTGGTGCAGTAGGAGCACAATGCTTATTTTTAAATGTCAGATAGATTGTGTAGGCTTTACATTTCATGCCAAGAAACCAGATCCATCTATCTGTCTGAAGTCACCTCTGAGGAAGCCCAAGTTTGTACTTGGAGCACGAGCAGTCTTTCCTAAATGTACACTGGAGAGGGAGCGAGAGAAAAGTGGGACCAGATTTTCAAAATCATTCGATTTCAAACTGGATAATTTTATAGGGAGCTGGAGGCATTTGCGAGTTTTAGAATGGCAGAGGGAGAAAAGCAGAAAATGTGGCTTTTTTTCTATAGACCATAAAATTTCCAGTGCCATTCCCAGAGAGGTATATAAGGAGGATATGACAGTATTTAGATTGAAAGCATTTGCTCCTACTTAGATATTCATTGACTCTGAATGAAAAGTTTAGGAGTAGGAGGCACCAGAAAGAAAGGAAAGGAAGAAGGAAAGATGTGAAACTTGAGAATGTAAAGGATGGCACAGTTAGAGTTAAGAACCACCCCAAGGAATGGGTGTACAGAGCATTAGGCAGAAGGCAGCTGCCAGGGTGGAAAGGTCCAAAGGAACAGGTGTTCAGGAGAGACCACGGCTTCAGAAATGTGATTTTGCAGCTGGAGGGACAGAGGGAAAAGGGTCTTAAGACACTGAATGGCAGCATTTCTGCGTTGTGCTGTGTGTCTGGGAAGGAATGTGATTACAATACAAGAAAGCTGCAACATCAAATGAAAGATTGAGAATCTGGGAAGGGAACCTTGAGGGCTAATCATGAGGGAGATTGAAATCCAGCTTTATTAGAAAGCTACAAAATGCTGATGCTTTCATTCTTCCTTTGGATCTGTAGTAATCAACCTTTTTATAAAGACACAGGACTGGTAAGATAGGCACCTACATGTTGCCAAGCCTGATTATCTGAGTTTGAACCCCGGGGGCCCACCTGTAGGAGTGAGGGAGCTGACTCCCTCAGATTGTTTTCTTCCTTCCTCCCACGTGTTGTACCATACACACAGGCACAGACACAAATTACACACACACACACACACACAAACACACATTTCTGTTTTAAGGTAGAATAAAGGAAATGTAGACTGGGCCTATCAAACTTTCCCTGATAAATGGTACCCTTCTAGCATAGATAAATTAAAGGTAAGCATGTGTTCTTCTTGCTCTTTTCTCTATTTGTGGAGCATTTGATGCCACATCTTGTTGAATGTACCTTACTGTAGTGAAGAACAGTACTACCAAATTCCTTGAATTAATATTTTCTTAGTTTCAGCTTCTACTAATTATGGTATTTATAAATACTAGTCTGACTATAAATCTACTATCTGTAGAAAAGACACATTTGAAGGTATGTGTCATTCATCACTGCTATGACAGCATCAGTGTTCCTCCGGGCATGAAGGTGGTGGAGATACAGAATTAGCACATTCTGTGTGTGCTCACTTGGTGTGTTTATATTCCTTCCAGATGTATTTGTCCTTGTTTCTACCCTCAGCCTGAGTGCTATAAACACTGTCCCTGAGCTGGGAAACACTAAAGCTGGGCACATCACTAGGCTTTTGGCTGCGTGGGGACAGTTTTGAGCTTTTTTCATCATTCCTAGGAATCTTTGTTTACTTATCTATTGGAGTTTACCAACCTCATAGTCATCTTATTATAATATATGTAAATCACTTAGCATTGATCCACATCATTTATCAGTGGATATAACATTCAATTTCTGACAGTCATATTTTTCATTATAAGGCTAAGTGTCAAGGGCAAGGGCAGAGAAAAGTCAGATACACCTTAGGTTTCTTTGTTGTATGTACTTGGAGGCCACTTCCCTGCATGTAAGTTTTATCCTATGTACGTTTTGTTCTCTATTTCTTGTGTCTTTGCTTTTCATTCCTTTTATCCTTATATAGCTTGCAACACTCACACATACAGAAAATTATTTTTAATTCAACTCAAATATTTATGCTTATTTAGAAAAATGATTTCTGAGCCATAAGAGTTTATGTTTTAGTGATAACTACTATGCTTATTTTGCTCCTTTTTCAACAATAGTAGTTTTGAAAATTTATGGCAAATTCTTTCAACATATTTCTAAACAAATGAATCTAGATCACAAATGAGCAATAATGTTAATATACTTCATAAAATATGTCTTATACTGATATCTTTTTCTTTTATTATTATTGCTAATAATTGTGATCTGTTTACATTTTTTAATCATTTCCTTCTAAGAACTTGTTTTTAAAGCCTTCCTGAAAAGTTTATTCAGAAATTGTTGATCTGTGATCCTGATGAAGACTGTATTTCCACTCATGTTCGTAACACTTGTATTTCATTGCATTTCATTTTTGCTATTCTTTTACACTGTGGTTCACTCTGCAGCCCAAGCGGAATTTCAATCCTCAACATCTCATCTGCTTTATCATTCCAAGTGCTGGAATTGCAGGCAGTAGACATTATGCCCAGATTATTTTAAAATACCTGAGCCCAGCAGTGGTAGCACAGGACTTTAATCCTGGCATTAGGGAGACAGAGGCAAGTGGATCTCTGTGAGATCAAGGCCAGCTGGATTACAGAGTGAGTTCAGGACAACCAGGGCTACACACAGAGAAGCCTTGACTCAAAACAGAAGAAGGAAGAGGAGGAGGGGGGAGAAGAAGAAGAAGAAGAAGAAGGAGGAGGAGGAGGAGGAGGAGGAGGAGGAGAAGAAGGAGAAGAAGGAGAAGAAGAAGAAAGAGAGAGCCTATAAGTAGCAGGATTTGTGAAGAATCTATTGTATTTCCAGGACTCACATAATCTAGTTTGTGTCTTAACTTTCAAGTATCTTAACTTTGTTTTTAGTTTTAAATTAAAAAAAAAATCACTGATTTATATAGGATCTTGACTATATAGCTCATGCTGGTCTCCAAAGTCAACTGTCTCAGTATCCCAAGTGCAGGGGTTACAGGTATTTGCCTTTACCCCAGAGCACCTTAACTAATCCTGGATATTCATGTAGAGGCCTTCCACTCATGAAAATGATTTCAATTTGGTATGGGGGGGGTCTGGTTTGCCATATGGGCCTGGAAACGGAGCCTTTCATATACTAGACAAGCATATTATGTTTGACACCCTTTAAAAACTACCCAGCAACATTTTGAAGCAAGTTTCCTATCCCAAATTATACAGCATAAAACTTTTAGATCATTCCTAGGATTAAACACATTATGGATTCTAAAAAACATTATTTCTTTACAGTATGGTTGTCTTTAAAACATATTCTTAGAAATAACATTTTGCTGTGCCTTCTATAGCTGAAGTCACAATCACCCGCAACATCTAATAAGGAGCTCAACCTGACTCTACACTCATGGTTCTGGAGCAGGAACTTGTGTTTAAAAGGAAGATTGGCTTGTTAGCTGAGTTATGCAATTATAAGAAAATGTGGTTGCAGCTGCTTTTGATATTCTTTGTTATACACCTGATTGGAAACAACAGGTTTTAAAAAATATTTTTTTCATTTCTTACACTGACACCTAGTGTTCACTGTTTCTGATATCAAAATATTGAATTCTAGTGATTAGTAGCTATGGAAATAGATTTCTATTTAACAAATTTTTAGAATTACACCTGAACACTGATCACTTCATAGTATTTTCTAAACAAGAGTCACAATTTATCTTCTTACTTGTATGACATCGCTAAAGACCAATTGGTGGGCTACCTTGAATTTGATAAGGTGCGTATGAATCATATGCATATGAATGCATATGACAAAATGGATATGAATGGAAAGGAACTTGTAAAACAAAGATTCTTAGAATCTACTTTGTAAAGGATGTTGTGTAATATGCACAGTTCCTTTGGCCCCCAGGTCCAGTGGATGACTTCATTTGTGTGAGTTTGTTTCTTGGGTCATGGAGATAACAAACCCACGTTCAGGTTCAGTTATGCAAGCACTGAGGAAATGAAGCAAGACTGTGAACTTTACTCTGGGGCAGGGTAAAGCAAAATGTGTGGGAGATCAATAGTGCATCTTCTGAATCCTAAGGGCCAGGGCTTCTTACGTTCCATCCATCCATGATTCATTTTCACCCAGAAAATTTGTATGTGACTTCAACTGTAGATATATGGCATACAAATCAAATATTTACTGACAATAAATCATTAAAAAAGAAAGTAGTTTTTTTGTATTCATAATTTTACAATTTATTTAAAAATCTTTGATGAGAATTTGTTGTGCTTTTTAAATTTTACATAAATAATTTAATCAGAAATTGAATCTCTATCTCTGCATTCATAGAACATCTTCAATATTTTTCAGAGTTGATTAATACTATACTTTTGTAATCAATGTTGAGATTATTGCTTTGCATAAATATGGAGTTTAAAATAGTAGTTATAGTTAGGGCTATTATAGAAATTATTGGAAATTATATTCTAATTCTAAATAAAAAAAATCACTTATAAACTTCAAGTCAACTCAGACAGCAATTTTTTCTCATGCACACATTTATTTGTGTGAACAGAGAACAACCTTACAATCTGAAAATCATAGTACAGTGCAATTTAAGGAAGAACAAACATACTTTTTGTGTGTTTTCTAATATTTATTTGTTAAAGTGAATGTATTTGTATAATGTAAAAATCCCCAGTAATGTAAAACAAAGGGTCTGGGAACAGATGTAGCTCAATGATAGAGCTTACCATGTACAACTCTGATTTGGGGACACTGGAAAATGTCTATATAAATAAAGTAAAATTAAAATGGGCTACCATATAAAATATGGGATCCATTAAGTAAATGAATGAACCAATATCATAACAGATTACCTAGTTTTTTTCTTTTTATTTATAAAATAAAGTCTTTTTTATCCATGTATCCCCTTGCTCCAACTCCCTCACTCTCCTATCCCCTCCTAGTCAGCCTTCAGCCTCCCTCCTCTCCATTCCCTCATTTCCTCCCCAGAAAGGGCAAGAGGTCCCAAGGTGGATCAACTCCAGGCAAGTCCTATTTCCTTATCCTAATAACAAGACTGGGTTAGATGCTCCTCTGGAGGGAATAGGGCGAATTTTTAAAATCAAATATTTAACCAAGTATAGTCCAAAGATAGAGTAGTTTGATACACACTAAGGAGTGGTCATCAGGAGTCGGTAGAAGTCTGTTTACCATGGCTACAGTGCCATGCTTCTGAAAGAGCAGAACTTTGCACATGCAGGAAATTTACTGCATCTCTGATGTTATATAGTCCCCAGTCTGAGGCAAGGTGTTCTAGACAGTGTTGGTGTTCCTTAGTGTGACAGCAGGACTTCTCGATGGCCTTGGTTACCATGAATTGCACCATATAACACCAGGGAGCACTATGAGAAATACCTCAAATTCATTACATGTTTGATGTTGAGTTAATTTTTGGTTGTTGCACATTCAGAAAGCTTCTACTGTTGTTAAATTTGCCACAACTCCAAATATAGATGCAGCCCACACTTGGAATCTAGAGTTCCAAAGCCCCAAGTGTTGTAGTGATAGTGTTTGCAGATCTACATTAGTTCCAGATTATCTTTAATTCATGAACACAGACTTTCTAATTTGTAGTAAATTTATGTATTAGTTGTTAGTATAGCAGAGATACAGTGGCTAATAAGTGTAATGAAATTTATTCATTAGTTTTTAAGATTTATTTATTTTCATGTATTATTGCTTGCCTGCCTTTGTGTGCCCCATCTGTGTCCAGTGTCCAGGAAGCCCAAAAGCAGGTCTGAATTCCCTAGAACTGGAGTTAGAGTTATAAGCAGCCATGTGGGTACTGGGAACTAAACCCAGATCCTCTGAAGTAGCAGGCATAACTGTGGAGCCATCTCCCCAGCCGTTCACTTCATGATTTTGTATGTAAAATGAGGTGCAATTACTATTTGGATCAAATTTTACTAACATTGAATGTATATGTTGAAGCTAAGAGCATCAGTGAAAGAAACTAAATATAAACTCATTCATTATAGATTTGTTTGTTGCAAACTTCCGAGTGTTCGAACAAGAGAATCTCTCTTTAAAAGGCATAGTATATTTTTATTTCAGAACTGAACACAAAATTTAAGACAGCTTTGTTTGTCATGGCAGTTAAAGTATTCTTAGTGTCTTCTGCTTAGTTCATCTCATCTTATACACAGTTTTTTATTATTCATGAAATCTTCCCTAACAACCAAAAATTATTTCTCCTTTGGCGAGCACTTACTGGTTATCTGCTATTATAGACATTATTTGAGATGGACTGAAACTACAGAGTGAGAGAGTAATGTTATTGGTTCACAGAAAAGAGAGATGTAGGAAAGTGATAAGCAGAAAGGAGCTTTTAGGAGCATTTGAGATCAGTTCTTGTATATCACATTGATACACATTTTAGAAAGTATGTACCATTAATGTTTGAATAATTATTTTTCAAATTTATGAATTTTATCCAAGAGTGAACCACATTTTTAGAGTGAGTTTCCTGGTTTCTTTAGTTATTTCTCTAGCATGTGACATAAAATCCTCTGAAAAGAACTTATCACTTAAATCCAGAAAAAAGTTATATGTCAGGTAATTATTGGGGAGGCATTGTTCAGAATTTAAATTGTTAATTTGAAAATGCCCCAAGACCCTTTATGTTAAAATGGAAGTTAGGGCATTCTGTAAACACTATATATAAAGCCTTTTTTCTATATGTGTGTAGCTACTTCTGAATGTTTAGTTAAACATCATGTCTTCTTGTTGAAAGTATGAAAAATAGAGTGTTAGTTGAAATTCTTCTGACATTTTGTCAATATGAATAGATATTCCCTTTCTTTATTTGGAAATTGATTGACTTCTAGTTTGTTTAAATTTGTTGTTTTACTTAGAAGCCAAATATTTTAAAGAGCAAGGCATTGCACTCATGACAACTGAGTGAAAATTCTCCTGGCTTTCCTCTTTCAGTTCAGGTGCCAAAGTTGGCTGAAATGTTTGCAGCCGGCAGAGAGGTTAGAAGAGTTTCTGGTTTGAAGTTTTGTCAGGCCCAGGAGTAGCATTCTGAAACTACTTCAGTTCCTCAGATTCACTCTTAAGTAAAAGTAGTAAAGTCTTGAGAATTCGTCTGTGATGCAGGGAGCACCTTGTTTCTCACTTGTCCTCAGGGCAAGAGATGGGAACAAAGTCGAATTCTAGCAGAAGAAATGATATTATCAAAGTTTCAAGAAAGAGGAGTAGAATACTATACACAGTGTATTCCAGAATAAGGGAACAGGGTCATGAAGATCCTGAGTCTGGAATGTGCTCCAGAACCAGGGAGAAGTGCCGGAATGTCTGAAGCAGGGTGAGTAGGCAGTGGAGAGCTGTGATAGGTAGGTAGGTACAGCATGGCCTATTGTATAGGGGAGAACACTATAAATGTTTTGTGGTCCATTGATTGGCAAATCAGATTCCCAAGTTGAATTGTGCGAAGGCTGATGTAGAAAGTAGAGGGATGTGCTGAGTTAAAGGTAAACTCTTTCTTCATGCTTCACAGGGAAGGAGTTTTGACCAAAGCTCAGGCATTTTGGTACCTTCATTTCTTCTTTTATTCTTTTTAGTAACTTTATCTTTTATGTACACTTTTGTGTCTTCACACATAGGAACATGACCTTCAATCAGACATTAGAACTCTACACCATAATTAAATTATGGCCAATTTGTGGTGATTCGGTTGCAAAGGGTTCAGCATGGATTATGTCTACGTTACCCTCCTCCTTCCTCCAGTGTATGTAAGAATTGTGCTTCTGTTTCAATCTACTTTCTGCTGCTATAACAAAACACCTATGTTTGGGTACTTTTATGAAGAAAGTTTTGTTTTTGTTTTTTTAAAGTATACTATTCTGGAGGTTGAAGAGATAGAGCTGACATCTACTGGGCTCTGGTGAGGACCTTAATTAGGACAAATGACACTAGCTTAGGCAGAAGAGAACACATAGCAAGTGGCCAGGGAAGGGGCAGCCTTACTCTTCCGTATAACATCCCATTTTCTAGGGAAACAACTTGTTCCTATTAAGTCCAACATCAATCCATCTATGTACTTGAAGCTTGACTTAAATTATCTTCTTCTAGGTGTCCTCAGTTAAATTCCATCATTTCTGTGCCATGTGGTGACAACTACCCTTCTAATATCTGAACCTTCAGGGACATCTTCAGAGCAAAGTGGGCTATAAATTATGCAATACCATTATGCCTAAAGGAATGGACTACTAACCTATTAAGATAATAAAAATAGAATATTGCTAACAAACAATAAAAAGCAAGCTATAACCTTGTGTGCAGGATAGTGCCTTCATGCTGATGGCTGCTGACCGACCAGAGTTCTGATGTCTTCCTAAAAGAAGACAATGAAACAGTCACATTTCACAAAACATGTATATATCATTTTTAGATACCATGTAATAGCATTTGGTTCACTGTAGTACTTCTTAAGATACTAGAATAGCCTTTTGCAGGCCCGAGGCTGCTTTATCCAACAAGACTGTGGAATATTTTCATCTATTGTTGTCATTTAGTGGTGTTTGTAGTTTTTACCACAAGTAGATTTCATCTTAAGAGCTGCTGGCTTTACTCAGCAATAAGAAGCAATGCTATTTCATAAAGATTTTGTTTTTACTTTTGCATGATAAGTAAATGTTCCTACATTGAACTATACATACACACTCACATACACACACAGACACATACACACTCACACACATATGTAGTAGGATTGTGTTCTATTTCATTTAAATAATTGTCCCATCTACTGCTTTAATAAAATTGGCCAAAGGCAGACAGTAAAGGTGGGCCAAGCTACCAGACTAAGAAAACTCTGGGAACAGGAAGAGCAGAGTGGAGATGCCACAGAAAAGCCAGAGAGACATCATGGAGACACCACGATGAGATGGATGTGAGATGCAGAGGACAACTATGCTGCCCTGAGGAAAGGTACCAAGCTGCATGGCTAAACAAGATAATCATGAGCTAGTTTAAGAATTAAGTGTTAGCAAATTATATGCCTAGGTCATAGGCCGATCAGCATAAAATTTATGTAAGAGTCTGTGTGTTTCTGTGGGACTGCTGGTCTGCGGGTCTGTGGGTCTGTGGGTCAGAACCTCAGGACTAGACTGGAAAGGCCCGCCCATAAACCTATTACTACACACATATATACATGCTTACACATACACACACACTCAACACATACTCACACACACATACACTCACATTCTTATGCTAATTCTAGTTCTGTTGTTATTCTACTACTTCTGCAATTATCTCCTCATTAAGGTCTTGAACCCATCAAAGTCATCCATGATGATTGGCACCAACTTCCAAACTATGATAATGTTGTCACTTTGACCTCTGCTACAAATAAAGAATGTTCCCCATACTGCATAGTGAATCCTCCTCAAAAGAGTTTCTGTTTACTTTTCCTGGTCCATCAGAACGGACATCACTTGTCTCAACCACAGCTTTCTGAATACATTTTGATAACAGGACTTGAAAGTAAGAAGTGTCCTTTGATCCATGAGCTGCAGAATGAGTATGTTAGGCGGCAGGGAAACAATATTGTGGTGATTTAAATGAGCAGTGTCCCCCATATTCTCACACATTTGAATGCTTTGTACCTAGTTAGTGGTTATTTGGGGAACCTTATTACAGCCTTGATGGAAAACATTATATTATGGCAGGGCGAGCTTTGGGGTTTCAAAAGCCACTAACCATTTTCAGTGCAGTTTCTTTTATTTTTGCTTGTCTTTCAAGATGTGCGCTCTCAGCTTCCAGCACCAGCCTCATTGTCTGCAACCTTTTATCCCTGCCATTATGGACCTCTACCCTGGGAACCATAAAGCCAAAATAAACTATTTATTCTATAAGTTGCCTTCATCATGGAATTTTATTAGCAATTGAAAAAGCAACTAAGAAAAATGCTGAGCTCAATAGATATTTCGGTCAGGGCTCTTGGATGACCAAGTGCATTGTCAGGCCATTTGTTTGTTTTGTTTTCCTGAGTAGTGAGAGGGTCTCAAAAGTGTTCTTAGAAGATTGCTGTATCATACTGTAAACAGGTTTTGTTTTTCCATCTACCTTACACATGCAGCATAGATTCCGTATAATTCATAAGTGTTACAGGATTTTCAGGACGGTAAACAAGCTTTTCTTTTAACTTTGAATCACCAGTTATATGAGAGAGAGCCTGTCTTGAAACATAGCCTCTGACTTGGTGTTTCTAACTATGAGAAGACTTTAGATGGCATCTTCATATGTACTGGATGTTTTATTAGCTGTTTCCTTGGTAACTGGCTACCACTTTTATAAGAACCTTGAACATTTATGATAGAGAATTGACTTCATTTCTTAAGCTTAATGAGTCATACTCTGTTAGATGCAAACTTCTTTCTGTGGTGTCTCTCAATCTCAATCTTCACTTAAGAGGCAGTCTCTTCTGGATCAGGCTTTGGCTTTAGAGAAAGTGCTATGATTGTCTCATCTCCCATGCAGTGACTTAAAATTGTCCATATTAGCAGTGGAATAGCTACCCCTCCTCATCATTCATGCAGTCACTGCATCAACTCCTTTAAATTTCCTGGAAAATTTTTCTTTTGCATTCACCTAGCTTTGAACCTTTCACCTTGCCTGATTCCCTAAGCTCAGCCACTTCCTGCTTTTGACTTATATGAGATGGAGCACTCTTCCTTCCATTGAAGTCTTATGGAGTTATTAGATGACCTAATTCTACTATTGTCCTATGTCTAGAGGCAGAGAGGCTAGTAGGAAGGAGAATTTTGAAACCATTGGACCAGAGGGTAGTCAGAACATACACTATATATTTAATTTATGGACACACTTCATACTTTCCTCAAACATTTAACAACAGTGGTATGAAAGATCACTAATCACAGATGACCTTAATTAAATAATAAATACAAAATAGCCTTTGAAATCTTGAGAGAACTACCAAAATGTGACATACTGAGCTTAAAATATTGCAAACATATAATCTATTATAGATGCTTTATGCAGGGTGCTAACATACCATCAGTGTATAAAAATATATTATTTGTGATGGGTGGAAACTATAAAAAAGTAAGGGTATCTATAAGCACAGAAATCATGAGCATGTAAAAGACATGCAGAGTTCTACAATAGTATAAGGGTCATATAGGAAGACAAAGAAGAAACCACAACATGCCCTATATGATGTTCTTCCTTCCACAAATTGAAGAAGACCAAGGCAAAGAGAGGTCTGGTGTCCTGGTCATCAGATGACCATGCCTCTCCAGTCTTTGAGGTTAGCTAAAATGAGGACAGTCAAATGCTGCATTAGATGTGATAGCAAGAGTAGCTTGCAGATCAGTAGTGTGTATTCTTATCCATGGT
This sequence comes from Sigmodon hispidus, assembly GCA_004025045.1. Classification (NCBI taxonomy): domain Eukaryota; kingdom Metazoa; phylum Chordata; class Mammalia; order Rodentia; family Cricetidae; genus Sigmodon; species Sigmodon hispidus. The sequence goes on along the minus strand of PVIH01020964.1, from coordinate 1,655 downwards.
CACCATTGTAATCGATTATAGCCATTGTTTTGCAGTCTGCTTAAATGTAATATTCTAAACTGAAAGCTTCCACATACAGCTTTACAATCATAATTTATAATCTAGTTAAATAATGCTAGTGTTAAAGTAGCTGTACACTGTAAAGTTATGTTACTATGTCTCCAAAACACATTTTTAAAGTTAACATATGCTTTTCTTTTGTTATCTACATGTCTACCTGAATAAAATCAGCATGTATGGTCCAGTCCCAACATATTGTCATTATTGGAATACTAGTTGTCAGATACATTGCTCCTTTATAGCAAGGCATTTGTGAGTGATTTGCTTTGCCCACATCTGTGTTCCACTGCACAGCACCTGTACCTTCCGCAGGTATTCCACCTTACTTTCAGTGCCTGTCACTACAGAAGTCACAGGTACTGATAGAAGCCTTGTTCCAGTTGCCTTTCTACTTAGGAATATTTCCTTCTTGTTCCATCTATTGTTCCCGAGTTTGTCCCACCAGTGTCCTTGGCTCTAAAGTATTTCAGTGACCATTGTGACCACTGGCACTTAAAACCTTATTTATGTTGGATAAAGTGAGTAACTTTGTTATCATTTTGTTTCTCTTTTTCCATATCACTAAGGTCAGTTTATACAGCAGTGGGAGAAACAGATTTCATTTCTAGCTTTTAACTTTTAAAATCTGAATGTTCTGTTATGTGTGTATCACTTTTTAAAAATGCAAAGGATATTTTACATAACAGAGGTTGAAATGCCCTGTATTATTTTTAAGATAAAATTTTAGAACTGGGCATATGAGATTGAGGATGCACTTGTTTTAAAAGGGTTTTTTGACAGTTTTTAAAGGGGTTTTAAAAATTAGATAATAAATATTCAGATAAGTCTTCTTGGTTTTTTAAATCAATTTTAGTATGGAAGACCTACATTTTTCAATGAAAATTGTAATAAATATGGAAGAAACCCTTGATTTGCAGCAACAACTACTGCTTCAGACCCCATTGTATGTAAAGGATGCTTACTCAGAATACTACACATGGAGATGTTTTGAGGTCACTATAATTTCTAAGTAAATATTTAATAAACTCTGAGCAAGTTTGTTTACTTGCTCAAATTTTTGAACTTTGCCTCTCATTGTCTAAAACTCACCATGTCGCACTTGTGAGTAAAAGCAATTTCCACGTGATTACTCTTCCTTCCCATTGACTTGTAGGAGCTGCATGAATCCAGATAAATGTGTGAGCTTTCAGATGTTTACATGACTATCATGGATATATGGACTTCTTGGAAGACTGAAATCAGAACCATTAAATTTTATCTTTATTAGCTAATTAAATTTTGAACTTCAATATAAAGCGTCTTTTTCATACCCTTGAGATTTTCATGAAGTAGTCTCTCGTTCTCGCTCATCTTGTAGCTCTTTTCATTTTGATTTTGACTTAGTGAAAGCAGCTTTTGTTCTCAGTGATGTCGGTACCCGGATCATTGTAGCTTTTGTTCTCAGTGATGTCGGTACCCGGATCGTTGTAGCTTTTGTTCTCAGTGATGTCGGTACCCGGATCGTTGTAGCTTTTGTTCTCAGTGATGTCGGTACCCGGATCGTTGTAGCTTTTGTTCTCAGTGATGTCGGTACCCGGATCGTTGTAGCTTTTGTT
>PVIH01020963.1:0-31007 GCA_004025045.1 Sigmodon hispidus | reverse complement strand
GTCTGTCTTTGCAGTTGAGGTGTGTTTCTTGTAGGCAACAGAAGGATGGCTTCTGTTGTTGTATCCATCTTGTTAGTGTGTGACGTTTTATAGGAGAGTTGAGACCATTGATATTAAGGGAAATTAGTGACCATTGATTCATATTTCCTGCCATTTTTGGTGGCAACTTGTTTGTATTTCCTTTCTCTAGGGTATTCTTTTGTGGACTTATTGATTGTTTGTGATTTCTTGGGTGTATCTGAGGTCCTTAGGTTGGAGTTTTCCCTCTAATACTCTCTGTAGTGCTGGGTTGGTGGATAGATATTCTTTCAGTCTGACTTTGTCGTCAAATACCCTGTTTACTCCATCTATGGTGATTGATAATTTTGCAGGGTATAGTATTCTAGTTTGGCAGCCATGCTGTTTTAGCGTCTGTATAACTTCTGACCAAGCCCTTCTAGCTTTCATCGTTTCCACTGAATAGTCAGGCGTTATTCTGATGGGTCTGCCTTTATATGTAAGTTGTCCCTTTTCTTTTGCAGCTCTTAAAATTTTTTCTTTGTTCTGTATGTTTTGTGGCTTGATTATGATGTGGCACGCTGACTTTTTTTTGGGATCATATCTATTTGGTGTTCTGTAAGCTTCTTGTATCTTTATGGGCATTTCCTTCTTCAGGTTAGGGAAGTTTTCCTCTACGATTTTATTGAAAACATTATCTGTGCCTTTGAGCTGGTATTCTTCTCCCTCTTCTATTCCTATTATTCTTAAATTAGGTCTTGTCATGGTGTCCCAGATTTCCTGAACATTTTGAGTTATGGCTTTTTTAGTTTTACTATGTTCTTTGACTGATATATCTATTTGAGCTACTGAGTCTTCCACTTCAGAGATTCTATCTTCCATCTCTTGAACTCTGTTTGTTATGCTTGTATCTGTGGTTCCAGCTTTTTTCTTCAGGTTTTCTATTTCCATCTTTGCTTCATTTTGTGCCTTTTTTATTGCTTCTATTTCAGCTTTTATTTCATCTTTTAGTTCCTGGCATGTTTCTTTCATAGATTTGTTCATCTCTTCCAATTTTTTGTTTGTATTTTCTTCTATTTCTTTAAGGCTTTTTTTCCCATATCTTCTTTCAGAGCTTCAATGATCATCAAAAAGTAATTTTTGGTGTTGCTTGCTTCTGTTTCCTCTTCATTGCTCAGTTCAGGTCTTGTATTTGTAAGATCGCCACTCTCTTCTGGAGTTACCATGTTGTCCTTTGTATTATTATGTAATTTTTGCACTGACGTTTGCCCATGGCTTCAGTGGTTCACGATTAGATGGGACCTGGTCAGTTGTGGCACTTGGGTTTGTGTGCCTCCTGTCACCTCTCTGGTCAGGGTCTGATTCTGTCTTTCAGAGACCCCTGCAGTTGTTGGTTCGCTCAGTTCGAGGTCGTGGTGGGTAGCCGTGCAAATTCCCTCAGCAGGAGCTGTGAGTGTGGTGACGGGCAGAGTTTACCTGCCCCTGCTCCAGAGTGTGCTGGGACTCTGCAGACAGCACTTGGTCCGGGGAGTGGAACCGGCAGCAATGGGAGCTCAACTCTCCCTCCTAGGCTGGGATATAGGCGCTGAGGCCTGGTGATCCCTCCTCACCTCTGGGCGGGCTCTGAATCTGCCCTTCAGAGACCCCTGTAGTTGGTTCACTCTGTTCGAGGTTGTGGTGGGGAGCCGTGCAAATTCCCTCAGCAGGAGCTGTGGATGTGGTCAGGGGCAGAGTTTACCTGCCCCTGCTCCAGAGTGCGCTGGGCCTCTGCAGACAACACTTGGTCCCGGGATCAGAACCGGAAGCAATGGGAGCTCAACTCTCCCTCCCAGGCTGGGATATAGGCGCTGAGGCCTGGTGACCCCTCCTTACCTCTGGGCAGGGTCTGAATCTGCCCTTCAGAGACCCCTGTAGTTGGTTTGCTCAGTTCGAAGTGGTGGTGGGGAGCCGTGCAAATTCCCTCAGTAGGAGCTGTGGGTGTGGTCAGGAGCAGAGTTTACCTGTCCCTGCTCCAGAGTATGCTGGGACTCTGCAGACAGCACTTGGTCCCGGGAGCCTGTTTTTGTCAGTCTTAAAGAAGAAATTTTTATATTCTTCCTTATCTAATGTCATTCCCTTATTGTTTTAAAAAGTCTTGAATTTGACCTTTTTGAAAAGTTAGCATAATTTTGATCTGAAGGTATACCAAGAAAATAAGATTTCCATGCAATATACTCAGAGAAACCTACACTTCTGTTCATCCTGACCCTCTTTGATATGGAGATAGAGGAAAAACAGCTGGCAATAGACTGTAGATGCCAGGGACATTTGGTATTAGTGTCCATGCTAGGCTTGAGAATTCTATCCTTATTGGTCTAGAAGAATGTGGATAACTTAAGTATTCTAGAGATATCCAAGGAGTTCTGCATGACTTACAAGGCTCTAGAGTTCTCATCTTTGGCCAGTAAGTGCCTTAACTAAACAACTGTTTGTCAAATTATTTCTGATTAATTAGTTATTCAGAATAGTTTCACAAATAAAAACATGAAACAATTAGATGATCAAATTACTTAATTCAGTCCTTTGCATTAATTAATATGCCTGGCTTGCAGGAAATATAAGGTTGAACACAAACCCCATTACCTTAAGTAGAAGAGAATGGCTAATGATTGTAACTCAAATGATTTTACTCAAAGTAAAGTGCTAATTTAGAAGGATTTTTTTTTTATTTAAATTTGCAGTATTATACCATTTGCTAGAATTTTGTCTTATGATTGAGGAATTCTTAAAGTCTAAATTACTTCTTTCTTTTTAATGAATAAATATGTATATCAAAATAGTTTTAGGAATTTTTATTCATTTTAATAATGTATTTATTCAAAAAATAGAATAGTATCTAAGTGAAAAAGGGTGAAAAATACTGGTGGAATTAGTGATGGGTTATGTCTCTACCACTCATTGCTTCAGGGTATGATTTTTGATACAGACAATGTGAATATATTAAGATCAAAAGTAAGGACTCACATCAAGCATGTTATATGAATATAATTTATTGTTTAAAAAATAGAAGAATAGAAGCAGGGAATCTTTCCAGCACAACACTTTCACAAGAAGCAGATTCCACCACCCTAGAGAGGAGCAGTATCACCTTCCCTATCTTGTGCATTAGAGAACCAAGCTTAAAAATAAGTTTATTTTGTTTCATTTTGAGTATGTATGTGGTTTATGTGCATATGTGGCTGTGCACATGTGAATATGAATGTGTGTTTCTGTGAAGCCCAGATGTTGGCACTTGGTATCTTCCTTGATCCCTCTCTACTGTATTTACTGAGATTGGGTTTCTTGCTGAACCCAGAGTCATCCCATAGACAGCTAGGCTGAGGATGGCCGCTTTTGCGTTCTAAGTACTAGGACTAAGCCTTCCTAGTTTTTTTGTTTGCTTGTTTGTTTGGGATCTGAGCATCCAAATTCTGTTCCTTACTCTCATGCTGGAAATGTTTTCTCTCCTTTCCCAGCCATCTGTCTCTGACACTATGTTTCAAACAGGAATTCTATGTTATATGACTAGATTACTTACTCCTCTTAATGGAGACTTTCAATCCTCAGGTGACATTAAGTCATTGGAGTTTTGTGACTAATTTATAATTTCTTCTCATCAGGCATGAACTATTTACCTACTTGTAAGAAGTTAGTTTCTACTCAGGACCTATTGTTCGTAGTACAAGTCAAGTATTTCTCTCTGTTTTAGTCTTTGAGTACTCACTCCCTAAGACCCATTAAACTACAACATATACGATTTTTATTATCTCATAAAAATATAAATTTTTCATATTTTATTTATTACATTCTGCAGTTACATAATATTACTTGTAGCTAATCTAAGTTCTTGGAAAACTTCTTGTAACTGTAAATTTTAATATTTGACACATTGCAGCTGAAGACATTGTATTAAACATTAACTTCAAAAGGACTTTTAAATAGCTTTTCAGAAATTAACAAAGTGATTACCAACCCAGAGGCCAGGGGAATTAAAAGCAAAGTTTATGCCTCCTTTGTGCCAGCATACTTGCTTAAAGCAAATGTCAGAGGTAGCATGTGGGGAAACTTGTAATGCTTTAATTTACATGTATGGAGTCAGCACAAAATTAATAGCAGTCTGTCAGCAAGGATTGGTAGGTAATTGCTTGGTTTTTATGTTGAACAAATGAGTGTGGATTTTAACAATAGATTTTTGATACCACTTTTGGAACCTGCTCTCCCCTTTTCTTTAGGCATGCTGTTTTATGAACACATATTCTAGTTCAACTTGGTGGTCCCTATTTTCTTTGGCAATTACCACCCATACTAGAAAAATCAAGCATGTGCTTTCACAGAAAAACAGGCCAAGGCAAACTCTCCATAAACAATTGCTGATGTTTTTTTCTTCACTTTTTCCTGTTAAGCACAAATGATTTGCTATGCTCTCTTGGTTGATAACTATGTTCTGAATCTATGTTCTCCTTGGTAACAGAACATCAATGTCTAAATAAAGACATTTAAGTATTAAAGACAAAGGTAAGAAAAACATAAAATCTCTTCCCCAGGTTCAGAATACAGAATGCTGGCCATAGGTCCTTGAGCTTTCCATAAGATCACTAGTCTTATACCCTGAGCTGTTTTTATTTGCTTCTTCATTTATTGATTTTTGCTGTGTCGGATACAAACATTTTAAATATGACTTAAGCCATTTCCACAATTTTGTGAGGAAGATTCATGTTGCATCTTATGTGCAAATGGATGCTTTATAGCTTATCCTTGGAGTAAATATATTAAAACTATCTTCAAGCTAAAGATTTCCTTGAAAAGATAAAGTGTAGAGCATGCTTTTCTTTACATTTAAATATTTTCTTTTTTGATGAAAACCAAGTGTTCCTGTGCATAGCATGTCATGGGTTTATTGAATTTTTTACCACACATTCACAACACAATTACATTCTATTCCCTCATCGTTTTTCACAAATTTCATGGAAATAATTGTTGTCTGCATCTCATGTACTAAAAATTGGGCTTTATAATCATACAGCCATGCCTCAGCATCTACTTTATGTTTCTTATTCATCATCTTAAGTGATAAAATACAATGTGACTATTAAGTTATTATGTAATATTTGCATTGTAAAGATTTTCCTATTTAGTTTTCCAGAAAAGCCTTCTCCAATATGAGACTGATATTTTCTGAGTCTGTTTCTGTTTTGCAGCCACATTAATCAAGCTTTGTTCCAGGTTCCATGACCTTGAAAAAGGAACTAAATAGAGAAATCGCCCTTGTGCTTGTAATGAATTGATACAAGAAAAGCTGTTCTAGTTGAATCGTAAATGCAACGAAGTAATTTCTTTACATTCTCATGAGAATGATTTTTTTTAAATCCCCTATTATTATATGTTCAGTTGAATAACTTCCAATTATATAAGAAATATTTATAGATAGGTATGAAGTAAATATATGAACACACATATCCAACACATGTGTTGGAATATGATTAACAGAGGGTACTTGCTTCCTAGAATTGTTACATGTTGATGACAACATGCAATATGTTAATGATTTTAAGAAAACATGGTTTTCTTCTGCTTTTGTGATAGCTGTTGTTGGCTCTGGGCATGAGAAAATATTCAAGGGAGACTGTTAGAAAGGTAGAATTTTCTCCCCTAAGAGTAAAGCACCTAGTAACCAGAACCTTTTATTTCCCCAACTGATCAGCAGAACCAGCACTAAGATGTGATTTAGAAGAGCTGCAATCAAACACCGTTGCACTAATGGTAAATCAAAATGGCTGTAAGGTGAAATATGAAGAATGCTGTTCTATTATATAGACATATGTTTCCTGTCCTGACTGCTAGTCTCAAAGAAACACATGGAGATTTACATGAATTATAAATGCTCAGCTGATAGCTCAGGCTTATTACTAACTAGGTCTTACACTCAAACTAACGCACAATCCTTCTCTATGTTTAGCAAAGTGATTTGGCACCTTTTCTCAGTATGGCATCCTCATCTTGCTTCTCTGCATTTGCTGGCAACTCTCTGACTCTGCCTTTCCTCTTCCCAGAATCCTCCTAGTCTGAATCTCAATCTTTTCCTGACTGGCTATCAGCCAATCAGTTTTTATTAGCAAATAAGAGTAATGAATATTCACAGTTTAGAAAAGGATTGTTCCACAACACTATTTGTATAAAAAGTTAAAAGCTGAAATCTCCAGTGAAGTTCAGGACTTAAGAGAAGTAGGTTAAAGACTTGGAGATACAATTGACAACAAGAAATATGTATACAGCTGACACCGGGGCACCGGACACCAGCTGTTTCTTTGTTATTTGGGGAAAGGACATTTAGATCATGGGCAGGTTCTATTTTGATTGCTATTAAATGGGAAATTAAATAACACTTTTACAATATTTGGGATGTTTATTTAAAATTTTATCTATATTGTCAAATGCTAATGCTAACATTGTAACAGGGATTTAGCACCAAAGAGATTACTCCAAATAATGAGTTAGTCTATAAGAATTCAGTAAATTCCAGGAAAGTAGGCAAAGCATTCTGCAATAACTGTACAGAGAAGATTTTTTTAAATTATGAATAAAGTCATATTTTTTATCCATGTATCCCCTTGTACAAACTCCCTTCCCCTTCCAACCCCCCCAGTCACTCTCTCTTCTTCCCATCTCCTTATCTTCTCCCCAGCAAGGGCAGGAGGTCCCAAGGTCCAAAGGTGGCTTAGTTCAGCATCCACTCTAGGTAGGTCTGCTTTCCTCACCCCAACATCAAGACTGGGTCAGGTGTTCCTCTGGAGGGAATGATTTTGAGGATGCTATTATATATTTTTGCAAAGGGCCTAGCCGCTTAGCAAGCACTGAGTACCTGGAGCTCTCACGCTTTACTCATCAACACACAACTAAACTTAAACTTAAGGAAAATAGCTATTGACGCGCGAGGTTTTTCTGAGACTCACAATGTCAGGAATTCAAACTTCAAAATAGAAATGTTAAAGACAGAAATTAACTTGTATTTGGCTTTAAACATATCCAAGCTAATTAAATGAAAATACTAAACCTTAAAGTAACACTATGCAAGTTTCCATGGATCAAGAATTTTCATGATTATTATTTAAAATATTTTATTTTATTGTGCTCACCTTCATGTATATTTGTGTATTATGTATATACCTGGGGCTCATGGATGCCAGAAGAGGGTGTTACTTTCCCTGGGACTGGATTTACAGCAATTGTGAGCTGCCATGTAGGTGCTGGAAATTGAACAATGTTCTCCGGAAGAATAATCAGAGGTTTTAACCTATGAGCCATCTCCCTAGCTTAATTTCCATTATTCTTGTACTGTGCCATTTTTCTGTGTATCTTAAAGTACATTGAATAACTTAAATAAAACTATTCTCCAGAAAGATTTTTATAACATATTTTACCACTTTATAGTGTTACACAGGAAGTATATTTAGCTATAATTATTTTTATTTGATTAGGTTGGTTCAGATATAAATAACTCTTATGAAAAAAAATGAGTTAAGCATATTTTCACATAAAATGTATTGGATATATACTATATACTACAACAAATTTCATGCAAATTAGTACATATAATTTTTGTAAATAAATACAAAAGGATATGTGTGTGTGTGTGTGTGTGTGTGTGTGTGTACGTGTGTGTGTTTGTTTTTCTTAAAGAATATTCACCTCAAAGAGGCACCAACAGGTTAACAAAAGGTTTTCAACAGGTAAACAAAAGATTTTTGCTCAATTCCATTTTGACACACCAGTGAGTTAGTTTGAGTTATTTACAGGAATGGGAATGATTCAAAGGCAGCTTCACTGAAAAAAAAACAAAAACAAAAACAAAAACAAAAAAACAAGTCCTACATGGTCATGGAAAGAGTCCCAACCTATAGCTAATCTTGTATTTCCAATATACTCTGACACCTCTCAATGTCATATGCAGCTCAGGGAGAGTGTGACCTGTCATGTAACATGAGGGTCTCTCTTGGCCCTTCCAACCTCCTAGGTCAGAATGTTAATAGTCTCATTACTATTACCTTAGCCCTACCTACCCTGAGCATTTGTCTCATTTCAGCTCCTGGCTTATAGGCAAGGTCTTTGCTGATCATCATAGCATCTGTGCTTCATCATGGCCAATGCTCATGTCATACCTCAAGGAAATGGCTTTTCTACCAGAAAATATAAAACAATAAAAGAATGAATTACTGTGAAGACCTTCTAAGTCTTTATTCTCTTTTTATATGCATGCTTCATTTTAAAGAAGAAAATTCTGACTAGCTTAGAATAATGCAAATTTTCTTTTACTTAGCTATCATATAGCCAGTTTTATAAATGCACAGCTAAAAATTCAAAACAAATGACTAAGTCATAGCAGAAGTGTGCTTTCTTGTAGCCAGTTGAAGATTATTGTAAAGGAAAGTGGAAAGGACAAAGGTCAACTAGCTGTGTTCCCTCTTCTCCACAATGAACCTGAATATGTATGACTATATATTCATCATCTGGAATAACACAACAATATCAGCCATAACATAAGAGACTTACAGTTTCCCTTCCCACTACAAGCAGTGCCACGAAGCTCTATAAATCTCACTCAATGGGTTGTTTTACCTCATTTTTGTGAAATGCCAAGCACAGTTCTGTCAGGCTAGCACTCAATAGATGCTACATTACGTTGAGAAGGCCATTAGTGGCCACTGGAGGTGTTCCACTGACTTAATGGTGCACATACCTCTTGGAAAATGTATGTTCATAGCTGTCTACAGCCCAGGTAGCAGATTTCTCTCTTTCGTATTGACAAGGCTGTCAGATACAAGGAACCCTTAAACCTATTTCTAGGCAAATATAATTTCTCAAGGTTGCTTTTAAACAATAATTGTTTATTTGCCTTTATGACTCATCAGTGTTTGTAAGTAGAAAAGTGGAAATAATACCAGAGAATCAAGTTCTCCTTATATTTGATATGTAAAACAGGATATGACTTAGATACAATTTTTATCACACTATGAATTGCAATTCATTATTAAAATTTATGCTGTTATATACATCAGCATGATTCCCATGGTGCATTAAAAATTCAAACTTCTGTAAACACCATAGCACTCTTTCTCTGTAAATCAACTTAGATTTGCCTAATGCACAGTGCTGAGACATTTTCCTCTCCAGATCAAGCTGCATCTTACTGTGCAAGCCTTACTCCGGGGCCTAGTTATTGGCCTTTTCTGGATGTGAATGGGAAATTCACACCATTCCTAGTAATGTTATTAATAATTAATACTATTTATAAATATTAATACTATTAATACTAGCATTAGCAATGTTTGTATAATTAATGTTGTCATCATTAAATTCTCTAGTATACACATTCTTAGTATTAATGTTTAACTCTATGATTAATTTAGCAACTATTTTTACTTAGTGTTTAATAAGTGCTCACTCTGAGATATTCCTGTTGTATCTTAACATAGTTATTCCTGGGAGAAATGTTCTTTACTCTGTTTTTTGTTGTTTTTTTTTTTTTAAGAGAAAAACTGAAGGTGTCAACAGGTAGGAAATTTTGTCTGAGGTCTCATGTTTGTAAACTATGGGATGGCCATTCATATCTTAATCTGTTTGGCCCCAGAGCTAAGCCTTGCTTACTTCTTCCCTCCATGGCCTGTCATCCATCTCAAAGGATATGTGCATTCAATAGAATGGATATCCTGAATCTCAGCAAAAATGGTGTTCAGGGATACTTAATATTTCAAATGATTTGGAGAAGTTAGTAAGTGTTCACACTGAGCCAACGCATCAGAAGAAAGTACTTCATCATGTAAGCACACTTACTTTCTGTGATTTCTTTTGATTGAATTGTTAAGCTGTAAACTTTGAGATAAGTCTAGTTTCTTACATAAGTAGAATTTTTCTGTATCATGTTTCTGTTTTCCTCTGGGACTAACTGAGAATTGGAACCGTGATGACACACATGCCATGCAAGCATTGTATAACAACTATATTTCCAGTTTATGCTCAATTTGGTTTGTTTATTGAATATATTTTATTTTTTTATTAGGTCTTTGAAATTTTCATACAGTGTGTTTGGATACTGTTCATGCTACCTTTTTCTAGGCTGCTATACTTTCCTACCCACTCAATTTTGTGTCCTTTGTGTTTTTTATATCCATCAACTCCAATTTGTGCTGTGTGTATATATTCTGGATTTTTAAATTTTTCCACTGGAGTGTGGTAGACTTGCCCAGAGCTATATGCTTAAAGAAAAATGACCTTCTTTTTCCCTAATGCTAACAATTGCCAATGGCTCCTTGGCTATGAATAGAATTTTTCCCAGTTCCCCTCTCCATGTTGAGGTTTGGTCTGGCTTGGACTTGTATGAGTCTTACGCATATGATAACAACTGATAGTTCACATGTGAAGTTGCCTACTGTATTTAGAAGACACTGTTTCCTTGTAGTCACCCACTGCCTAGAGCTCTTACATTCTTTCCATTTCATCATTCACAATGACCCGTGAGCCTTGAGGAGGGGATGTGTGATGTAGATATCACAGTTAGGACTGAGAAGTCCACAATATTTTATTCACTGTACCTTGACCAGTGGTCTCTTTGTTTATTACCATCTATTTGTACAAGAAGCTTCTCTTGTGAGGTATGAAAGATGCATTAATTCAGGGCATAATGATCACTCAATAGCAGTTGGTTTAATACTATGTCAATTTAGCAAAGCAAAATGGTACATTCCATTAAGGTCTATAACCCTTCTATCCATAGTTTCCTGGCCCAGATAATGATGCCAGGTATGGGTTTCATTTTGTAGAGTGGGCCTCAAGTTTAAATACATAGTGATTTTGTTATTTCCATGATATTTGTGCTGCTACTGTACCAATTGGCATGTCTTGCCAGGTCGGTCATTAATCTATCTCATGGGATCCACAGCTGGTCAAGACTGATCATTGCTTTTCTCCTCTGGTACGGTCTATAGCATCTTCAAGAAAAAAAAAATTAGCCTGTTGGGACAAAGCTTCCAGATCAGCATTAGGTTGATATCTCTTTGTTCACAGGAGTGGGTAGTTTTTGAAACAACCTTTTGAAAGGGTTTATAGCATTTGATTTTAAAACAGTCTTGCTAAGTGGCCCATACTAGCTTTAAGCTCACTCTTTGGCCTGGGTTCGTAGCTAGGATTATAAGCCTACACAACAAATCTCATTTCCAATTTTATATTTTAATGGTTACATATTAGCTCAAGTATCTGAACTTTTGCCAGTTTGATAATCATATATTTAGAGGCAAAGGTAGATTGTAAACTGATATGGTCTAGTATCATAATCAGTGCAATTGTCCTTTGCTCATGTTTCTGAAATAGGTTTTGTGTTCATCTTTAGGTATTAATTGTCAAATATCCTATATGTACTTAACTTGCATGCATGGTATTTATTAAAATGTTTTATTATACTCAGGCAGTTATTGATATTTGAATATATAATGTAAATGTAGTATATGTGCAATTAATTATTTTCCAATAAGTAAACTCTGTATTTTATAGACAGCACAAATTAGCCTGGAAGATACTACATTAAGTGAAATAAGCCACACAAATAAATATTACATGATCCCACATATGTACAAGATTTTAAATTTAACATTAAATCACAATAATGATTAACAAGAGTTTGGAGAGGAATAGTGGAAAGGGATAAGGAAATATTTTTCAAAGGTTAAACATTAAAGATAGACAAGAAAGAAATATTTAAATAATCAATTGCATAACATGTTGGCCACAGGAATTGTAGCTTTGAAAATCCCTTGGATTCCAAGTAACCAGAAAAAGTAACAATCCAGTGTTGTAACATACATGTTAATCAGTTATATTTGGATATTTATTTTATAACATCGCATTATACATGCTGAATAAATAAAAGTTTTGTTTATTAAATTAAATAATCAAAAAGACTAAGGCAGCATTTCAGATATTTGCTTTTGGATAGATATATTGTTAATAATTGATACACTATTAACACAAATATATGATTCACTCCCTTTATGAAGTAAGTAAGTTTACAAATTAAGTCAACTTTTGGAAAAAAGTTCTTAATTTTTTTATGCTTATAGTGTCAGAGACTTGTTCAGCTTTCTTGCAATACTATGAAAAGCATGATACTAGACATTTTATTTATTTTTTTTTCTGAGACAGGATTTCACTGTGTAGCCCTGTCTACCCTAGAACTCTCTCTGTAGACCAGGTTGGCCTTGAACTCACAGAGATCCACCTGCCTCTGCCTCTCAAATGCTGTGATTAAAGCCATGTGCTGCCACCACCACTGCCTGAATCAAGGCATTATTACAATAATATTGTCCCTCTCTCAATCTATAGGCTTGAGCCACATCCTACCTTCTATATTCAGTCTTTTAAAATAATTTAAATATTGAGTTAATTCATAATTTTAGCAAATTTTATAAAAGTAGAAACCAAACACACCAATTTCCTCAGGCTCTTGGTTATTAGTTTAGTTATAAAGTGAAGGTAGTTTTCTGACTTCTGTCCTCCTTGAGGGTTTTCAGTTTTCCTCATTCTTTCTCCGTCTCCCTGCTGGACATTGTGTTAGGTATTTCTGCAACACATGAGGGTCCTGCCAAGCTTCACGATTTCTCTGTATGTTCTTACTTCATCCTTCCCCACCCTCAGTTTTAATTAAATTATTTCCATATCTAGAGGAAAAATAGTAAATCAATAATGTGATCTCGCAGTTCTCAGAAATACAATCTTCTGGTTGCTGAAAGGAAGTGACTGAATATCCTGTAAAACATAGTTGTGAAAAGGGTTCACTTAAAGTTGGGATACATTTCTCCTTCAGTGAAAAAACAGAAATAGCAGAATTTCTTTCCTGTTATCTCTTCCCTCCCTCTTACCACTTCCCTCCCTCCTTTCTTCCTCCATTTTTATGTTTTTGTGTATACAGATATGTGTGGGTACATGTTTGTGCACATGTGTGTACTGAGGCCACAGGTTAGCATTCAGTCCCTCCCTCCTACCTCCCTCCCTCCTCTTTGTTTCTGTGTATATAGGTATGTGTGGGTACATGTTTGTGCACGTGTGTATACTGAAGCCACAGGTTAGCATTGGTGTCTTCCTGTGCTGCTATTCACCATTCTTTTTGTGAGTTGGTCTCTTACTGAACCTAGAGCCAAAAGATTCAGCTAAATGACTGGCCCACATGTTTCAGGGATCTTCATGTTTCTCCCTCCCCAGAACTGGGGGTACAGACTCACACGGCCACTCTTGACTTTTCATGTGGGTGTTGGGCCTTGGCTCAAACTCTCATTCTTACATGGCATTTGCCATCCCAATTTGTAAATGGGTTTTATATTACATTGATAAAAAATATTCTGTGAGCCTGTTAATCAATCAATATATTGTCAAAAAATAGTATCTCATACTTTTAAGTAGCTAAGTTGTCAATGGAATTGACTTTCCTTTTCTAGCTTTCTTTGGCCCCAAGACAAAAATCATTTCCTTGATGATATTAATGAAAGTAAGACTGAAATGAAGCAAAGTGAAAAAAAATCACATTTTATACAGTGCTTCCTATTAGCAATAATCTTTCTTGAGGCTCTTCTTTGTTTTACATTTCAGAGATAGGTACATCATAAATTAGGTGATATTTTAACAAATACTTTTCATGACTGTACAGTCATAGTTTGTACATAGCTCTCTTTGCTCAAATGAAGATGATCATTGCATTATTTAAACACAGTGGTTATTTTTGAAATACTTGTCAGTAGGTAACACCTGCCAGAGCCATAAATTCTAGTTAGAGGCAGCAACTGGGAACACACTTTTTATTTCCCTTGTCAATTAGTGATGGGGGAATCATTTTTTCTTAAGCCTGGGTGTTTCATTGATCTGTAATGAAAAATGCTTTATCTGGATTTAGTTAAAACATCTCTGGTTTACTTATTTTGAGACATATGTGATATCTCCTCAGAATTTTCATTATGAAATATCTTCTTGATTTTGATGATGGACTTATTTACTCTGTAAGTAATTCTTCTGTAGCTTCAACTCTGTATTGTGTTACTGTTCATGGGACAGTATGATGCTGTTAAGTATTCTCATTTTCTCATTCAGAACAAGTGAGCACAAGGAACTATATCTCAGTGGTAGAGTGCTTGCCTAGCATGCTGGAGACTCTAGAATCAATCTCCAGTACAAAGGACAGAGTAAACATGAAGACTTGTTTTATGGGAAGGATCAAAACCAGATGATTCGTTATAGTGTAGTCTGTTAAGTAGAGTTTAGCCTTAACTATGCTTATTGGATATAACAGTACTCACTTGTAGTCTTTTAAGTCATAATAACATTAATACAAGGTTTAATAGTTATGTAATTCCTGCCTGTTATTGTGCTGGATATAGTGAATATATAAATCATGAACTGGGCTGATCTTAATGTCCTAGAATTCTCAAAATCTGCATTGAATGGCTTCATGCCATCTGCCTGTGACTCTCTCTGTCTCTACCCCTCTCTCTGTCTCTCTATCTCTTTTTCTCCATATTAACATGCAATTATTTTTATCACATTTTTGACTATATGTCCAATCATTATATAAATACTTAGCAAGACTGAGTCATAAGCAATTAAATCTTCCATAGGTAATGATTACAAGAAAGTCAGGGAGGCATAGAGAAAAGGAAGGGAAGAGAATTGCAGTGTCTTCGCTGGCAGAAAGAGAGTGAGTTGACATCAGCAACTCTATCAGAGAATACAGGCTGATTTCAGAGGGTTGGCTAGTAGTTTTTGGAAAGCATTTTGAACTGTATTACAGAGGTCATAAAGACCTGTAATATTAGATTAGCAACAAAAAATAAATTCCATGGTGTGGCAGCATGTGCCTTTAATTTCAGAACAGGAGAGTGATGGTGCCATTCTCTGGAGGATGGTAAGATATGCAAATTTGTGTCTCAGTAGCTTCCTATTATTGACTCATAATCAGTTTAATATTTGAATTAACTTGTATCCTTCCTTTTAGTCCATATAAATTATAAACTTAAAAATGTATTTAGTTGCTTCATAGTTCATTGAATTTTCATGGCATCAAAAGCTTCCATTTCAGTTTGTGCTTGTGTTTTACTAACATGAAGGCTGTAGGCATTGCTCCTTACTTCTCACTTGATGAAATATTTAAAAAGCAATGTTCTTAACTTCTATATTTATTTTTGAATTATTGCTACCACAAAACAAATACAATTTTTCTTAATTAGGTATAAATGTTATGACAAAATTTTAATATTGACATACAATTTACTTTTGTGAAAATTTAATACTGCTTAGGAAAAATCACTGCTGCAAATAATGGTAGAATAATTTATCTTGAAGCTTGGAAAAGTATGGAGACCAGCATCATACAAAGTGTAAAATTTTTATAGTTCTTTGATCAAGAACTCTGTTTTTTTTTTTGTTTGTTTGTTTTTTGTTATTTTGGATTGAGCTTGTATCAAAGTCATCAACATGAAAGGCATTGTATACCCAAATTAAAGCCTGTTTCTGTGGACAACACTTTGGCAAAGTTGGCATTCCTAGAGCCAAATGTCAAATTTAAAAGATTATCAGAATAAATAGAAATAAATTTCTCTATCATAAGAGCTGAATTTTCTAAAAGTCCTAAGAGACATACTTTAAAGGCTTCCATTCTAGACATTAGAGCCGAGGTGATTTCTGTAGCTGGAGCTGCTTATCACCATGAACATATTTTACTGTGCCCTTAGATGATCTCCAGGAGGCTTTGGGCCACAGGATGGGCCTTTGATAAGCTAGATCTGCTTAGCAACTTCCTGTCAAGCTGAATTTTTGTTTTCTTAGATGTAAGATATGGACTCCAGTTACAATTTTTCCTTTTCCAAATAAAAGTGACAGGGATACAAATCACTGATTGCCCTTAGTGATTAACATGGACTATTAGTTTTGGCTGATCAGTCCCCCATGCTAGAGAAGACACATTATGATCTCTCAGGCTGTGGAAACAAAAAGGCAAAGGCATCTGTACATACCTGGCCCACATGGCACTCATGCACATTTGAACACGCCTGAAGAGTATAATGAATTTCTAATTTAATTTGAATTAATGTGTATACAATTTTAAACCAGCAGTTTAAAGTTTTAGGAAACTTTAAAGAATATCCAGAACAACTTGGAAATGAAAACCTATTTTTATTATAAATTTTATGACATCTACCGTTAATTTTTTTATAGACAGCTCTAAAGACAGTGAGTCTTATCTTCCCCTTCTCCCTGTTCATGGTGTGGTAAAGAAGCCCTTTTAAAGCGTTATTATTTTAAGTATTTGGAGACAGCAATGTCTGCAATTGGATCACAAATTGGACTAAAGTAGTTGTTTGAGCAGCCTTACTGTTTTACCCTGAGCGGTTTGCTGAATATCTAATGCAAGTATTATTATAAATAATGGTAGGCAGGCTTTGAAAACAATGCTCTGGAACACATCCTACTTCTCTGTAATAGCATTTTATTAGCCAAGTTCTCATGTCAAAACCATCTGCTTTGCGAAAGACTTTTGTCATTGGAGTTATATTGAATTGTTTTCCCCCAATGAGCTTATAATTCTTACTAAAATCTCATAGTGTATTGCATTTATATGTCACAGTCATTATCTAATATTTTCAACCAATCAATTTTAGTTGTGGTTGATGGAGCTTTTTCATTACCACATCTGAGAGTCCAAAAGTAGTTGAAAAAAACTGACATATTTATTGTGGTGTGCATGAACAATGCCCCTATTGGTCTTGTGTATTTGACTAGTTGGTTCTCACTTGGTGATACTGTCTTGGAAAACTGCAGAATTTTGGGGAAGTTTAGCAAGGGGTCATTGCTGGAGGAGTCTGCCCCGAGGGATAGGGATTTACAGCCATGTCAAACTTCTTGCTCACTTTCTGCTTTTTACCTGTGGATGAAAATGTGATCAGTCAGCTTGCTGCTGCTGCTGACCTGCTTCCTTGGACTTCCATTATAGACTCTTCCTCTGGAACTATGAGGAAAGTAAACTCTATCTTTATGAGTTGCCTTTGGTCATTTTTTTTATCATAGCAATAGAAAAGTTAAAAATATAGTATTCAAAATTCTTGACTAACTAATGGCTATTGGTTATATACTGGTGACTGAATATAGTGAAAGATTAAAAGGATGGAATGCCAGTAATGAACATGAGTTATGAGAGAGAATACAAAGATAATTGTCTGGTTTTAACTCTTTTCTTGTGTTTTCATTTTGTGTGTGTTTTGGTGGTTAAGTGTGTAAAAGCATATTTGATAGTGAAAGTGTAACATTCTGTTAAAAGCTTCACAGCTTCACAATGCCCGTTCTGAATTAGCAGACTCAGGGTCTGCTAATCTCACTGTCTAATGTTTTCTATTCTATTTGCAAGTTATTTACAGTAAGGTTTTAATAGTATTTTACAAATTTAAAAATTAAGAAACAATAAATGTATTGAGCATATTATTTTATATACTTAGGCATCTGTGTGTGTGTGTGTGTGTGTGTGTGTGTGTGTGTGTGTGTGTGTGTAGCAATAACAACTAAAAACTAGAGGCTTTGATTTTGAGAGAGAGTGGTGAGAGGTGTTTAGAATAGGTTACATGCAGCAAGGGTGGGAGGAATATAGGAATATAATGTGATTATATTTTGATTAGAAATTTAAATATTTAAAAATTTAAAATGGAGTTCTGAAGGGAATATTTCAAAGCAAAACAAAAAATTCATGACTGAAAATACAGTAAATCCAATCAAATTTTGTTTACTTTTTCAATAAAATGTTTGCTTCAGTGCAAAAAAAACCAGTATAATAATAATATGACTCATCCAGTACTAGAATTTAGTAGAAAAAGTCAATATTGGCAATAATTTCTTAAGGTTTCAGTTTTTAAGTTCAAAAATCTGGAAAAATAATAAAAATTAAGCTACTTTGGAATGCATACACAAGCATTACATATCTAAAACCAAGTAACGGAAGGCCACATCTGGAGAATGTGGTAAGTTATTCAGTGTTACTTATACAGCGTGAGGAGTGAAACTTCCTGTGTTCAGACAACACAAGCCTGTTGACAGATAAAAGCAGCTGCATAGAGGGGCACAAGAAAGTTCCATTCTGGGCCAGGTCTGTGGATGTGGAAACAGATTCAAAGACTATCAGTACTGTCATCCATGGGAAAATTTCAGGAGTAGTGTGTGCTTCACGCATAAATTAATGACTATTACACTAATTTTCCATGTGTGGTGGCTTTTGTTTTCAAGGCCCTTTGTACCTGTTTATTATGTCTAAAAGATAGATAAAATCTGTCTCAGAAAAGTGAATGTCATTAATGGCACTGCTGTTACTAGACAGAAATGTGTGACAGAAGAGATTGTATTTATGAATCATCCTTCCTCTTTCCAATTATCACAATCATTCACAGATGAATAAAGAAACTTGAATGTTCAGCTAGCTTAGTTTACAAAGCTTAGAATTCCAATAAAATTTGAGTTCACCATTCTATTTAATCTCATGTCCTGAGCTCTGCTATAAAGAACTATGTGGGAATTTTTGTTTGTTGATTGGTTTATTTCTTTTGTATTAAAATTTTTTCAGCAGTAGGTTCTTATTCAGAATCATAAGCCCCTCAGTTGCTCCCTTCTTTGTGCCTTAAGCACACACAGGTTTAAAAATTCTTTCCAGATTTAAAATCTTCAGAGTTTTTTTTTCCTATATTTTTCATTAACTATGGGAAAAATCATTAACTGTATAAGAAGGGAATTAGATTTTTGATCTTGAGCTGTCATGCTCTGCCAGTAATCTTTGGGTACTGGTTGATCATACCACTGAAATCCTTTCCTTGGACTGTTCAGACAGAGTGAAAAGTTAGCTGGACTTTAAATCACATTGAATAGATACTTGTGAAGGGAATGGCTCTTTTGAACCATATCTAGTTGTATGCATGAATAACTGCAAAATAAAATGACATTTAAGCTAATAGACTCTAAACAAATGCTTCTATCACCTGGCAGACAAACAAAAACGTGTTCAGTAGCGCAAAGTTTAGAGTCAGCTGCTCAATGCTGCTGTTGTTTCTAGATACTAAGTCTTCTTCAGTCTCTGGGACAAGGCTGGAAAGCAACTGTGGGTTTGGCTTAGCACGAGGTGCACACTCATCTACACTCATCTTCTCTCAGCAACTTCTCATGTTACCAGTCTCCCATTCTCAATGTGCTTGGGTTCTTAGAGATTGCTCTAGCTGCTCTCATTACGTTTAAATGTGTATCAGAGAGTGAAGCCAATCCCTAGTAGAAAGGTCACTACTGTAGCAGATAAAATATGTCCTTAAAACTTGAGTCAGAGAAAAGATGTCTCCATCTAGAAAATGTTAAATGTTTCCAAACTCAGAATTTAGCACAATTTGTATTTACGATGATTTTGTTCAACTGTATGATTTACAATATAAAGTGATTTATTTATATGTTTATGTTCTATAGAATTACATTATATTTTATGTGTTTATCTTTCCTCCTTTTCTATTTTAAGTGATCATCTTAAAGATGCCAAGCACCTTTCTTCTAAATATTCTTACAAATTTATAATACTAAATATTTTAATCATTATTCTGAAAATATAAAATTTGGAATTCATGATTTTAATTTATGAATAGTTTGCCTTCAATTGGAGAATCTTTGTTTTCTCTTTTGAGGAGCTACTTAAAAACAAAAGCTATTATGTTCATGTCTTCATTGAAAGTACATATCTATGTTTTGGTGAATACATGGAATTTTATAGTGAGGTTAACTAACTAGGAATTCCCCTCAGATATCAATTTTGTCTCAAGATGTACTAATTCGGCTTTTATAGCTATTGACACAACAACAGTGCTTTCACAAGCAAACTTATTAGTAATCAATGAGCCACATGGATATGAAAATGGGCATCTCCAACTGAAGCATCAAACATTAATTAGCCAAGTGTTCAGCTTTGAAATTATTTTGGTATACAACACCTTGAAGCAGAAACTATGTCATTTTTACCTCCATGAAGCCTCATGTGTGTTAGCCTTCGGTTTTAAGGATCTCTGACTCTCTAGGTCCATTGATGCTCTGTCCTTCAGGTATCTCACTGTTACTTGTATGGCCACAAGTTTGAACAGAATGACTCACATTAAATCCCAGCAAATCCTTATCTTCCTGTGTGAGATTTGTGTGAGCTCTTGAGAGTGGAGCCACAATATTGCAGCTTTCTATGCTCTTTACATGCCATCTGGTATGGGATTGATTCCCAGCAAACATTTGATAAGTGGATAGCAGTGCATAATTATTGCCAGATTAAATATTTCTGACACTCTCTAAGGCAGTTTTCTGGTTTTGTGGTTAAATGCCTCAAATACCAACTTATAAAAAGGTTAAGCTTCCTGTGAGTCAGAGTTTTGTGGGTTTCAAAAGACTTGACTCCTTTGTTTTGAGGCCTGGTGGAGTACTGGAGTATGGCATGAACACGTGGGAGCACAAAAAGCCACTTGCCTTATGGCCAGCATGTGAAAAAGTCAGAGGAGGAGAAAAAGCGTTCAAGATCTCAAACCCTAGTAATCAAGACTTGTCACTAGATCATAAAAATTTGATTTTACTTTTAATTATGTGCATGTGTGGGGTTTGTATGGTGCCTGTGAAGAAAGCCTTACATCCCCTGAGGCTGAAGTCATAGCTACCTGCTATGGATTCTGGAAATAGAACAGTTTTATTTCTCCAAGATTAGTGCATGTTCTTAACTGCTGAGCCATCTTTCTAGTTCTTACACTTCACCTCATAAAAGTTTTCCTACTTCATAATAGAATAGCACACAGTTGAATATAATAAACCTTCACTACCAGTGTCTTTGAATATAATTCTAAATATAAACCACAACATCCACAATTAGGAAAGAGAGTATCACAGTTCCAGTAAGAACCGAGAAATTGAAGTCTTCTAAAGGGGAAATGATGAATAGCTGAAATAGAATTTTACTCTGTATGATGATAATAACAATTGGTCCAGGATAAACTCAGTTTTAAGTGTTCTAAATACTTAAGTTCTCCAGGTAGGTGCCTGTGTGATTGATATGTCAACATGCAGAGTCCGTGCGGAGGCTGGGATGTGCTTGTAGGCATCTTCAGAGGCTACAAGAGGGTGTCAGATGTACGGGAGCTGGAGTTACAGGCAGTTGTGAGCCACCTCTCAACTCTAATCCCCTGAAAGGGGAGAAAGGGAAGTGCACGATCGTCAAATCTATCCCTCATGTCCATCCACTTTGCATCAGTTAATTCAGTTTATAGACATTGGTATTGTTACAATTAGTCAGGGGAAAACTAATGACATCTGTTAAGGAGAGAGGCAGCATGGTGCTCAACTCAGTGCATAGTGAGTGGTACCCACAACAATCAGCTGCCTTTCCAGAGAGCTACAGGCATCCAGGACACTAAAGGCTGACTCCTATTATTTCAGCTTTCAAATATCTGTTTTTATATTTACTTACTAATCCTACAATATTTTTTTATAATTTAGTAATTTGTTTTAATCATTCCACTATTCTTCCTTCTACTTTTCTAAAATTTGTTAAGCTTTTAATTCCTGAAGATTCTTGCTTATCATGCTTATTCATTGTCTTTGTTAGTTTCTATGAATATATAATGTGATAATTCCTCTGAGCACAGTTCAACTACATTCCATAGATTTTGATGCCATGTATTTTCATTTTAACATCTAAATATTCTAAAGTTTAATATTGAGGCTTTATACAATGTAATGTAGGGTCTTGTGCCTCTTAAAATATGTGTATATAGTATATATGTATTTAATTTCTTAAAGATGATTTTTGATGTAGTCACAAGTCAGACATTGCTGAGGTGGCAATAATACAGAAGGAATAAGAAAGTCATAGATCAAAGGGTAGATATACTTAACCTTATTTCTGGCATGTTATTTCCTCACAGACTCTTTTGTTTTTGAAAATTCTATACTTTTTATTCTTACTCAGTGTGTGCATATGTGCATGCATGTTTGTGAGTTGCTTTTAATAATTGAAAAATTATTTTGTTTCCTTCAGAATTAAAAGTTTCTATACAGATATCTAAGGTTGCTCTTATTTTCTCCTGGAAGTTGGCTTATTTTCATTGCCTTAATGTCAAAAGTATTCCTTCCTTTATTTTAGAAAAAAGTGTATCCTAAAATGTAAGAGTCACGTCTGAAATAAGTTATTAAATTTATTTATTTATCATGCCTCTATGTGTGCATGCCTATCTCTGTGTGTCGGTATGGTAGGGATGGGGCACACATGTTCCATGTTGTGTGTGAAGGTCAGAGGACAACTTGCAAGAGTTGGTTTTTCTCCCTCTACCAAGTGAGTACCAAGGACCACACTAAAGTCATTAGCATTCACCCTTACCTGCTGAGCCCTCTCTCTGGCCTAGGATACATCTTTTAAAAATATATAAATATATGGAATAAAGTAACAATAATATCATAAAATGAGAAATTGTAAGCAATATAAAAATAGAGAAAGGATCTCTATGAAGTTGAAGGACAAATACATTTTCTGGCAAGATACCATGTTTTTTCAAAGGACTTAAATGGAGTATTGAAAGATTAGGACAAAGAAAAGTGAAGGTGAACAGATTCAGGTAAATGGAAAGAGAAATTGCATAATATAATCATTGTGCTCTGTCATCTAACTTACTAGACTCTAAGAAGATTCAAGTTTTTGTGCCCATTACAACTCAAAGCTTAATCCTTTGCATGTAATAACAGTAAAAATAATATTCATCGATGTACATTGCCATCCTTATTCACAACCGACCAATAAATCTAAATTGGTTTCCAAAATATGAAATTTTTGGAAATATGATTTTACAAGTGAGATACCATTTTAAATTCACTGAAAAGTCAGTATTCCTCAAAATATATGAAGTAGTAAGGGGAATCAGGTGTAGCCTTGTTCGAAATTTGATTGCTCATAGCATGTGTGTATGTGTGTGTGTGTGTGTGTGTGTGTGTTTGTGTGATATTTGTGATGTGTTTATCTGTTCACACAGAAAAGCAACAGATTAATATTGGGTGTCTTCTTTTCTGAGACAGGGTCTTTCCTTGAATATAGAAATTGGCTAGAATGGCTGACTAGTGAATTCCAGAGTCCAGCCTATGTTCTTCTGCACACTTTCTGTACTGGCAATACAGACCTGCCACTACCCCTGTTTATATGGATTCTGAGGAGCCAATTTCAGGTCCTCATGCTTGTGCTTGCATAGCAAGCACTTCATAAACTGAGCTATCTCCCTAATACCTATCATCATCTTTTTAAACCAATAATTATTTTCAATATTGGAAAGAAAAATATCCAAAAAGTTTTGCAGTTGCTTAATACTGATTTGCAATTGATTTAGGATTACCAATGAGATAAATGTCTGACTACATGGTGAGGGAGATTCTAGACTAGATTGATTGAGGTGGGAAAGTGTACTTTGACAATGGTCAGTACCATTCTATGGCTAAGGGTATGTCTGAATAAAATGGGAAAGCAAGATGAAAAAGCATTCCTAATTCTTTTGTGTATTACTTTTTTACTGCTGTGATAAAACCCAGGACCAAAAACAACTTATAGATGGAAAAGTTTATCTGGGCTTACGGTTTCAGAGATATAAGAGTTCATCACAGCATCACAGCAAATGGCAGGAGAAAAGAAAAAAACGGAATTCATATCCTCACCATAAGTAGATAGAGCACACTGGGAGGGAAATAAGACTTTTAAGTCTCCAAGCCCACCTTCAGTGATGCACATTCTCCAGCGGTGCATTTTAATCCTCTCTAACCAGCACCAGCAACCTGAAACTAACTGTTCAGATACCTGGTCCTATGAGAGATATTCTTATTCAAACCATTCCACTCTGCTTCCTCACACAGATGTAGTGTTATTGGTCAGCTGGCTCAACTTCCTGCCACTGGGATATTCCTGCCATACTTTAGGCTTGGGATTAAAAATATTTTTTTCTTTTTTTAAAGTTGCTTTATCAGAGACTTTATCTCAATAATGAAAAAGAGGATCAGTACAACCCTCTAATATATGGTAATTAGATTAGTTTTTATTGCATATCATTATTAAACTAACACTTAAGAAAATCAACAATGCACTTACCTTATTTTTTGTTTGAGCCTTCAGTGGTCTAATAGACCCCTAAAAACAGCAGATTTAACTAAGATTGTTCTCTAACAAATTCATACTTCAATCTTTTGCTGAGTTTTATTGTACTAGGAAGGCTAGGTCTGGTCTTGAACTTCCAATAGAGGACAGTAGCAGTGGGGGTTTTCTAGATGGGACTCATTAGATTGGCAGTCATGATTTCTACAAGGTCATATAGAAATGGCTGCCTGTATGCTACAGAGCCAGAAAGAACAGCATTTACTTACTACCAGAAACTGGAAAATCAGAACAAGAGGCATCAATGATATAGTACCAACCTGAAGCTGGAGATCTGTAAGATCTCCAGAGAGGCAATGGGGGTACCCATTACAAACCTAAAGATGATGGATACCTTTCTTCATGTAGTAGCAATAGTGGCAGACATACCAGAAGGAAAGGAGCTTGGACCAATAGGCTTGCATCCTCTCTTGTCCTGTTCTTCCATCCAGTCTTCTGGTCTGTTGGCTGGTGCTGTCTATGTCCAGGGCAGATCTTTCTCCTTCAATTGTTGTTCTGCATGCCAAGTATCTTTGGAGACACATTCAGTGACATCACTAGGAGTATGCCTTAATAATCTCTTAGGTGTCTCTCAATCCCAGGTTGATGGTCAGGATTAGTCTTCACAAAGCTTATTTCTGATACCTATGTGTCCATACTTAGCATGCCTACTTAACATAACACCTCTCAGTCTCCCTTCTTTCACTAAACCCTCAGATAGTCTCAGAGCTTTCTTCTTCAATTTGTGGCTGCAGTTACACCCTTATAATTAACCAGCTAGCACAAAATTAATTATTTTTTTTGTTATATGCAGTCACCAGCCAGACACAGAAGACAAAAGATGAGAATGATGGACTGATAAAGAAAAAAAAAAAGGTATCAAGACATGTGGCTAAACATAGATAAGAATTATGGGTTAATTTTAATGTAAGAGCTAGTTAATAATATGCTTGAGCTACTGGCCCATCATTTGTTATAATAAAAAAAGCCAAAAGCAGGATGAGTTAAAATAAATTTTTATAGTCATTCTCTTCCATAAAATTTAATGTTGTAGATCAAGAACTTGCCCTTACTTCTTGGTAGTTCTGAAGTTCTGAAATAGTGTGAGTGTGCTGAATCTGTTTCCATTACTTCTTGTTATTACCCCTGAATAATATATTAAATTATTGGGATTGTAGTTTTGTATACAAACCACATAGAGATTGGAAAAGAGTTAGCATTATATTTATCTCACTGATAATTTTTGTTATAATGTAAGTATTTAGGGTAATTTTTATTGTATGGTAAGTATAAAGACTAGGAAAACTGGATAGAAACTAGATTTGTCTTGTAGGATCAGTAGTATGGTTGATATGACTCTAAAATCTTTACTCTTCCAGAATGATGGGTTACTTCCCAATGAGTATTGCAAAGAATCTTCTTTTATTCAGATTTGGTGAGATAGATAATGGAATCACTCAATGTGAGTCATCCAAACCAGATTCACTATTGGTAGGTTCAGTGTCATCCTACTGATAATGTTTTGTCAAAGAGTTGGATGAGGAATGACCAAATTCATTCACCTTCCTTGAGTTAGAGTGTACACTGGTTGTGTAGGGAGCCTCTGAAAAAGACTGAAAAGAGAGGAATATGCAACATATTTATACCATGGAGCCTTGGGATCTGCTTGAGGCTAGTTTCCTCCTACACATACCATAGTCTCAGTGTTCCATTTACAGTTCTCTGTTATGCAGATCAAGTAAGATCACTGAAGCCTTCCTGCTGAATTAAAATTATTTTTTTGGGTAAGCCATCTTTTTCTATATTTAATATTGAGACTGAGAATAAGAAGATGACTCACTACAGGTGGAAGATGATTAGGTGGAGAAAATGAGACAAAATTTTCATAGATGAAGCCAATCTTTAGCCATTTGCCTTCTATAGTAGCAAGAAAGAAGAGCAACCATGAAACTTTTGAGTATCAAGTATAAGTATGTCAATGGCTGATGGATCTCTGTCTGTCTGTCTGTTTCTCTCTCTTTCACTCTCTCACTCTGTGTGTGTGTGTGTGTCTTTCCTTTACTATCTCTGTGTCTACGTCTCTCTCACCATAGAGAGATTATAGAAAGTTGTCAGAATTAATTCAACCAATCTGTTGAGAAATAATCACCTACATATCAAGCCATGGAATAAATGGAAAGGTTCATCTAATGTATTAGTTCTGCCTATTGAATTTGATATTTGTTCCTTGCTAGGTAACAATTCTTGCTGTATGAATAGTTCTTTTTTACTTTCACAACAACCTCCTCCCATTCTAGTAGTTCTAATTTAAAATACTTGAAAAATCTAATTTAAAGCATTTCTTTGGAGTTGCATAAGACATCTAGTAACCTCTCATCCTATTTTGTTGTTCAAATTCTATGGGTTCTAACTTAAATATTTGTTTAGTGAGAAAAAAGTTGACCACCTGTTCAAACTTCCATTTCCAGATTTTTCCTGTGTTCTAAGGTTTGTCTAGTGTTATTGAAAGATGCATCAATAATGCAACAAACAATATTTTACAGAGTTTAAAATTTTGTCATAGATAAAAGGCCACAGAGAATAGCATAGATTCCCACTTTACAGACAAAATTAACCTAGGTTATTACTCCAGATGGGCTTTCAGCATTTTATATTTAATCAAAGTTAGCAATGTCTAGACAATGTCCATCTAAATACTTTATTGAAATGCTTAACGATTAGGAAGAGAACTGATTTTCTTAAGTAGGTCACTCTCAGCTTACAGTGTTTAGCTCTATTAAAGAGTGAGTGCTGTTTAGAAGACTCTGAAATGGTGTTTGCTGTCTATATTTCAACTCCATTTCATAGCCTGAGAAGCTATCTGAGCTGGTATACTGAGTTAATTTCTGTTGCCATTACTTATATTCTAAGCCCTCTTGCCATCCTATTTAAATTTTATGTAGAGAGGCTTTCACCTTTAGGACAATAGAACTACAAGATAAAATACAATGCTATTTTTTCTGTGTGAGATTCCAGGTCAGTTTCACATGAATTCTCATTCAAATTAGCCACGGTTGCTCATTAAAAAATACAGTTTTTTCCTATTCTGAGAGGCTTTGTTTTTCAGATGATTTGGAGGTGAGTATCTTCTTTCCTGAACCATCTCAGACTGAAGTGTTATACCATCTTTCAAAGTCAGCTTCACATATTTGCTTCTTGGACTCACTACAAACTGAGTATGTGAAAGTAACCCCCCCCCACCAGAGAGGCTTGGTTTGCAAGATACAGGCATCAAACATAAATGTAGGGAATGTGCCTGGTGAAAAAGTCTTAGCAAGTTTCTATGACTATGAATCCACTGAAATTTCTCAACATATAGCATATCAATCTATATTTTCTTAAGATTAGTGACTTTTGCTTGCTGCCGCCATTGTCCCTGTACATATATACTCCTTAGTGGGGTTATTAGAATGTGTTTCTCTGTCAAATTACAAGACAATTTGGGTTACAGTGTGAATCTCTGAAAACTGTTTTCATAAAATGTATTATCTAATTTTTATAAGTATTTAAGGCTCTTAATGGAAGGCTTCATTGTTTTACTGACAAGAAAACTGAATTGAATGCAGCCTTTCTTAGCTTTTCAAACGTAAGATTTTATAATTATTAAATAGAGTACAGAGATTTGTTCTTTGGACTTCTTGACCAGATTTCTCTGGTTATATAATATTCTGAAGTTATACATACTTTTGTTATATTATGTTCATTTATATATTTATGATATTTATTATCACAGGAATTTATATTTAGCTCATTTTATTTTATTTAAAACTGACCTCTGTAGTTTAATTTATTTCAAAATGTTACATTGTGCTATGTAGTATAAAGTAATGTTTGATTTCTCATGTGTTAACCTATTGGAATATAATTTAATTTTTTTCCTTTTTAACCAATGTTTATATTATACCATCATGCACATTATCTCTCTGCCAGTATCACTTGTTAAGTGGAAAATATTTTATGGCTTAAATTTTAAGTAGTCATTTATTAATTCTCTTGGCTAGAACTTCTAAAGGCTAAGTTTTTTATATGATTTTATTCATTTGATACATAAAATTTATTGTGCATCAGTCACATAAAAGATCCTAGAATACAGATGATTGGTTTGAGATGTTCCAATTCATGAATAGCTAAGAGGTAGAAGGATGGTCTCATTCTTACAGAATAACACACTCTACAGAGCCTGAAATTGCAGTATCAGCTTTGGGGTAAAGGTCATACTGTCTGTATAATTCATAGACTTATTGAGTTAATCAGAAGCTCAGATCCCATGGATCTCTGCTTGTCTTTTTCCAACCTTCTTTTCCCCCTGCCAGAAACAGAATTTTATAGCACTACAAAATAATTACTAAAGCCTCGTAAGCAAGGCTAGAGGGAAATTAGTGAAGCAGAATTGTTTTTTATATACATCTTGCTGGTTACAGCACCCTAGGCACACATGGAATGTGGATTCTCTTGTAATATGGCATACATTCATTACTACAATGTCTTCCCTAGAACAGTGATGGTGTTTCTGTCTTATCTTTAATACTACAAGACTGTGTCATTATTTTTACTTCTGAGGGGAAAATCCCTGAAGGCAGGGTGGCTATAATTGAGTTCCCAACATTTTCAGTGTCTTGTCAGAGAACACTGCAT
Source organism: Sigmodon hispidus (assembly GCA_004025045.1). Taxonomy (NCBI): domain Eukaryota; kingdom Metazoa; phylum Chordata; class Mammalia; order Rodentia; family Cricetidae; genus Sigmodon; species Sigmodon hispidus. The sequence continues at coordinate 2,092 of PVIH01020963.1, read as the reverse complement.
TGAGGTGATTAGCCTTGACAGGTTGTCTTTTGGACCTTGCTGCACAGACAGATGAAGCTGTGATGGGAACAGCATTGGTTATGTTGGGACTGTTTAACTTTTATGCATTCTCAGTGCCTGCAATGCAGTTGGTATGAGTAGGTGTAATGGCTTAGCAGAAGAAGATGTGGAGCCTTAGAGACAGGGACTGCTTCTTTCACAGTAGATCTTCCATTTAGTCATTTATCTTAGTTTTAGTCTCAGTTGACAAATAGTGAGTGAATATATTTATGGGCACGATGTGATGTTTTGATATATGTATGCACTGCGTAATGACTAAATTAAACTCATTAGCATAGGTGTTACCTAACTGAGCTGTCATTTTTTGCAAAGAGAGCATTTAAAATCCACTCTTTCAGCAATTTTGAAATGACCATGATCAAACTCCACACTGTGAGTAAACCACTAATGCATTTATCTACCTAAAGGTTTTGGTCTCCTACTGGTACCTGCTCTTTCTTGTCCTTTCTTGTCCTCATTTTTATTTGTTTTTTTTTTCAGACTAATGTAAATATTTTAATATGTTCTTAAAACTTTTCTGTACAGATTTATATTACATGACATTTTATGAGGCAAATTATATCATTAAATACCCTTAAATATACTTAATTTGTACATACATTTAGATTTTTTTTTCAGGGCATTCAAACTGAAGACATTTAGGAAAGTTTGCAATTATGTTTTCAGTAATTTTATATTCTGAACTCCCTTTTCATAAGATGACATTCACATTGAAGAATTCTGATAGATGTTTTCAGAAAGTTTTAGTTCATGCTGTTTGAACAGGCAGTGTTAAGTTGCTAGGCCAATGATGACATTGATTGTTCTATTAAACAATCATGTTTCCTACATACTGAAAAATGAATAATTCTAGATACATGTGATACTCATTGAGCATCTTAATATTTATCTTTCTGCTTTTGACTTTATGAGCAGAAGCCAAAACTAACTCTCAAGGGATTTAAAAAGACACATGTTCATTACCAAAGGCACAGTAAGGATAATATAAAAAGGTGATTTAAAGTGTTGCATGTAAAGTAACTGCAAAGCAGGTGTGTGTGACCCATTCTTTGTGCTCAAATCTGGTCAAGTATTCAGATTGGCTTATCGTCTTTCATTTTAATAGGATCCAATAAGGACATAGCTCCTGTAATTGACTTAAAAAGTAAAAATCTATAAAATAAACTATCTCCCTTTTTATGGTTAATAGAACTAAAAAGAATTATTTGGAGAATATTATGGGGCAGTTTACTTTGTTTTGTAGTAAATACACTTAATTCTATACCAAAACTATAAACTAATACACATGCTGTTAAGGAATAGGCCCTTGGAAAGAATACAGAAAATGAAAGGAGGGAATTGAAAGTTCCACAACTTCCATGAGCTTTTGTCATTTATAATACTTTATTCTGAGTTGTTCACTTCTAATTGTTTTGAAGTTGCTCCATTTCCAGCATAGGTTGAAAGTAACAGCTGTATATCTTGGACTTCAATGAGCAGTAATTGACCTGAATTTGTCAATGAAGATTACTTAGGACTGCCCTTGACTTACAATCAATTCTTCCTCAGTTTTCTACAATTTCTGCTCACTTACTCTGCTCTTTTATGCACAGAAGTGAAGTGAGATTTTAGCATTTCTTCATGGCAGAAAATATTTTCCCATAGTTAAACATGTTCTGATGAACAAATGGAGGAAAACACCAGGAAACAGTTGATATGTACACAATTGCCTGCTTCATAGTCTAGTTGTAAAAAAAGAAAGTTTAATAGGCATTGTCATAGACAAGAGAAAGGTCACATCACCACCTAAGATAGTGGACTGGAATACCTGTGAAGGTGCAAGAGTTATATTTTCTGGATATAACATATTTCCAAAATTGCTTCTATAGCAGATATAATAAATAGATCTAATTGATCAGACATGAAGAATCTGTATCATAAGGGGTGTGTGTGTGTGTGTGTGTGTGTGTGTGTGTGTGTGTGTGTTAATATTTGGGAGAGGAGAGAGAGAGAGAGAGAGAGAGAGAGAGAGAGAGAGAGAGAGAGAGAGACA
>PVIH01020962.1:0-31011 GCA_004025045.1 Sigmodon hispidus | reverse complement strand
AAGGCAAAAGGTCTTGTTATCCTATTTACTCAGAAGCTGAGGCAGGAGAATTCCACACTTCCTGGCCACCACCAGTCAATGTGGCTTTATTTCTAAATGAAAACCACATTGTATTTTTAAGTCTAGGGATAGTGCTTGGTGGCTCAGTGCTTCACTAGTAATGAGGCCCAGGATTCAATCTTCAAGACAAAAAAAGGAGGATAATTAATGTACTTCTATATTCTGTAAAGATGAGCAAGAAATTGAAAACAGCTGCTTCTGCTAGAGGAGAGCAAATTAGGAGTATGTGACATGGAAGGAGACTGACTTTTCACACTATATACTTATATACCGATTGTTATTTAAAAGATCTTTCCTAAAAGGATATAATTCAGTGGGAAAGTGCTTGCCTAGAATGCTGCTGCATTCACTCCCCAGTTTATAAACACTTTTAAAAAAGGTAAATCAATTATTTGGGCAAGTCCAAGTAATCATTAGAAAGCATGTTGAATATAGGCAGAAAGACACATGAAATAGAGTGAGGGAGTCTTGTTACTCAAAGACAGATGTTTTATAAAAACCAAGCAACATTTCCTTCCTTTGCATATGGTGATAAAGTACAAGTCAATTCATACCCTCAAAATGAAACCCCATAAAGCACCACACAGAAGTCCTCAATATTCAATACTTTATGTGCTTTGCATTTTTTCAGAACACCCCACAATTTGATCTCACAAATTCTTTATATACAAATAACACTATGGCAGAGCATAATGATACACGCCTTTAGTCCTTTTGGAGGCAGACGCAGGCAATCTTTGACTAAGGTCAGCTTAGTCTACATAGCAAGTTCTAGGCCAGCCAGAACTACCTAGTGAAACTGTTTCAAACATTTTTTTTCTTGGGGCTAGAGATTGCTCAGTGGTTAAGAGCACAGAGTGTTCTTCCAAAGGATCCAGGTTCAATTCCATGCATCCATATAACAGTTGACAATAGTCTCAACTGAAAATACACAGTAAAATCTTTAAGGCTATATGTAGATTTGGTTCCCATCTCTGAGATAACTCATTTAAAAAACTGAAATAAAACTCTCCTAAATGCAGATTCTAGTCTGGAACACTTCATAAGGGATATTCAGCCTGTATTATTTTTTTAAACTTTCAAGTAAAACACAAAGGTAACATTAAAAATAATTTTTATTGGGAATGATGGTATAAGCCTTTAATTCCTGCAGGCTGGAGACAGACAGGCAGATCTCTGTTTTAGGCCAGTCAGGGCTATATAGTAAGACCATGTCTAAAAAACTGAAGTTCAAATAAAGAGGTATTTTAATCCTTAAAATTATTTAGAACAGCTGGGTGGTGTTGGTACAAACCTTTAATCCCAGCACTCAGGAGGCAGAGGCAGGCAGATCTCTGTGAGTTAGAGGTCAGCCTTGTATACAAAGCAAGTTCCAGAACAGCCAGGACTGTTGGAGAAACCCCATCTCAAAACAAAAATGTCTGAACAGGCCAGGCATGGTGGAACACACTTTTAATCCCAGCAGAGGCAAGAGTATATATAACAGTCTTAGGCTAGTCTTTCTATATAGTGAGTTCCGGGCCAGCCAAGGGTACACACTGAGACCCTGTCTTCAAAATAAGGTAAAAACAGAAAGAGGTAGGAAAATTAATATTGGTCATCATTTAACTATTTTTACTCTACACAAGACACTTAATGTGGAAGACCATATTTAATTCCTCCAAATGTATGTACACGCTGGCATTACTAACATCTTCAGTTATCTATAGATGAGACAACTAAAGGAGACCAAGTCTAAACAACCTGCCTTAGCACACAAATCTAAATAAGCAGAGGTAAGATTCGAACCCAGGTGTCTGAAAAAGGCCCCATTCTTTTCCATTATGCTGTAGTTAAGTAAAAAAAGATTTTAAAAGAACCATAAACTGTTTTTTAAGTCCTGATTAACAGAAAGACCAAAGAGAGAGAGAGAGAGAGAGAGAGAAAGACAAATGCAACAAAATTGCAAAGAACCTAAATACTTTTGTGTATAGGCTCAGGGTTTTTGGTTGTTTTTCTTTATTTCAAGATTTATTTATTTTAAGCACATGAATGTTTTGATTGCATACTTCTGGTCACCACATGCATGCCTCAGACCTGCATAAGTTAGAAAAGGGGACCAGTTCCTCTGGAACCTGAATTACAGAAGGTTATGAAACACCAGGGAGGTGCTGGGAGAATCAAACCCAGGTATTCAAGAACACTCTGTGCTCTTGGCCACGAAATCATCTCTCTGTGACCCCCCCCCATCAAAGTCTTACAGTGTACCCCTGGCTGGCCTGTAACTTGGAATTACAGCTATGTGCCACAACAGCCAGCTCAATCTACTTTTTATACTATTTATTTATCTATTGTGTGTATGTGTGTCTGCAACAGTGTACATGTGGAGATCAGAGGACAACTTGCAAGAGTCAATTCGTTCTACCGTGTGGGTTCTGGGGCTGAATGCAGGAACTCAGGCTTGGAGGCAAGTACCTTTACCATGCTCAGCCACCTTGCCAGGCCTCAGACTATTTTAGAATCTGCTCAAAAACAGCTCAGCCACAGAGCACATGGCTACCATGTTAAGGCCTGGGCTTAGCTCACCCACAGTGCTGAGAAAGAAATTAATGCCTATAGCCCCCATTATTTAGTTATTCAAGACTTCTCACATCTGTACATTTTTTAAAGATTTTATTATGTATACGCATTCTACTTCCACTATGCCTATGTGCCAGAAGAGGGCACCAGATCTCAAGATAGATGGTTGTGAGCCACCACGTGGTTGCCGGGAATTGAACTCAGGACCTCTACGAGAACAGTAGGTGATCTTAACCTCTGAGCCATCTCTCCAGCCCCATTTAGATTTTTAAAATAAACGTTTAGTATTAAAAAAAACTTGCAAATAAAAAACAGATTTTGAGACAGTAAGTCCCCAGCTGCTAAGTCACATATTCAATGTTCAAATATGGAATCTAGCCATTACAAGTAACTTTATTTAAAATTGGCTTCAGGGCTGGAGAGATGGCTCAGAGGTTGAGCACTAGCTACTCTTCCAGAGGTCCTGAGCTCAGTTGCAGGCAACCACATGGTGGCTCACAACCATCTGTAATGAGATCTGGCGCCCTCTTCTGGTGTGTGTATAAAAAATAAATCCTTAAATAAAATAAATAAATAAAATTGGCTTCCTTTTGTAACTGGTAACAAAATCTTTCTTGTATATTAGTTCTACTTAATCCTAATTATAGACTCAAAACACAAAAACTCAAATTACTTTTAAGGTTTGTAGACAAATTCTTATTGGGAAAGGTAGGTGCCTATAATAAAAGTTGTCTAATGCAGGCCTTGATTCTGCAGCCAACCGGTTTGAGCTGGTTGAGCCCAGGTTCATAAACCAGGCAATCACCAGTAGTACGGGCTTGAGCATAGTCCTTTACTTCTTAGGCCTAATGCATCTCTATTGTAGTTCCGTTATCAGGCTTAAATTCTTCAGATTTGTCAGGTCCGACTGTAAGTGCTCAGTAAAATATCAACCATTATGTCAGAGTAATTTTACAAATACTCAAGACAAGCACTTAAGAATCTCAACCTAAATTCCATACTGAAAACAAATGACACCTTTTCTTTAGTCAACTACTGCCAAATTCGTTTCTTCTTTGCTAGTAACTTAATATATATTAACTTTAGGCATCACATAAATGTTATTCCGGGTGCCAAAAATCCATCAAGCCATAATAGCTTTTGTTATGTATGCAATCTTTCTTACCAAGTATGAAAATAATGTATTGGTCTGGAAGCCAGAGATGCTAGTCAAATACAGACTATGGAATGCCAAAATATTCAGCATTTCCTATAAAGGCCATTAGTTTCACAATATTCTTCTCTTCCCTCAATACCACACTTCTATGCCAGAAATTAGCTCAGAAATCTTAAGTTTTGGACATAAAAAGCACTTGCCACCTCACCCACGGACTAACTTATTACACATTTATGTTGTGTGTAAAATATATTTTTTAAAAAAAGAAAAAACACCCAGAAAATTGTAAAGCACTTAAATCTATGCAAAATAAGTTGCCAGAAACCCTTACTTAGTCACTTCAGGAAGCCACTGAACGGTAAGACTGGGCCACTGAAGAGCATGGGTCATAACCAGGTCATACAGAAACGGTGTATTCTTCTTCCAGATTTTATATTCTTCGTTGATGACACGCTCCTCCACAGTATCTTCAAACACTGAAATTTGGAGAAAGCCCACAAATTAAGTAGCTGAGAAGATTGAAAGTCAAAATATGGATACGGATACTGGAGGTCACGTCGAAGTGGCCACACCTTATCTACCCTTTACCTTTTTCCCTATTACGTGCACACAACTGCTCTTCCACAAAGTGTAGTGAATGCTAACACCAGGAAGCTTTTTTACCCCCACTTCCAAGATCAGTATCTCCTCCTGCATTTGACGAATTGAGTCATTAATTGCACTAACATGGAGATCTGCAGCTTTTTATAGCTGTTCGCACCTGTTCTAAGATGACCTGTATTGTAAAGGGGCGCCACGACCCACTTGAATAGACAAATCCACGTGTAGCAGCAGAATCACAGGCCTGCTTCCTCCATCCCTGCTTCAGGAGGCCCCAGCTCCCACCATGCCAGCATCGGCAGCCATAGTCCGGCGGGCTCCAGAGCCTCCCCACCCCCTCTCCCAACATGGACAAGGGCCGCGACCCCGAAACGGACGGACGGCGAACATGCGCACGGAAGGATCCGCCCGCGGCGACTGCGTGCGCCCCCAGCCAAGGGCGCGGGAGGGAGCTAGGCCGCGGAGGGGGGAGGGTGGGGGAGGGGGCCTAGCCCTCGGCCCCGCGCCCGGCTCCGGAAGTGCTCGCAGCCCTCCGAGAGCAGGCCCCGTCCCGCGCAGGCCCCCTCTAGTCGCGCGCCCAGCCTGGCGTCCAGCCCCGCCCCCTGCTCCTCACGCCAATTCGCGCCTTTCCCCGGCGCGTGCCGTGGCCTCGCGCGCCCGCTGCCCCCCGCAGCCCCGGCGTGCGCCGCCCCGCAGGGCCTCCTTACTCTCTTTACTCGCCATCTTGCGTCGGGTCGATCGCCCCCTTTTGCCTCCTCGGACTTGTCTCGCTAGCCAAGAGCAGCCCGATTGCAGGCGCTCTTGCCTTTCCCAAGCACGTCACGCACTCGTAGCTCGGAGAGCCTGAGCTTGATCTGGCTGCCTGGGTGTTCTCCCCAGGCGCCGCGTCCTTCTCTCCAACCTCCTCCCCGCTTGTGGGTACCGAGGTCTGAGACGCTCTTCTCTCTCGCTCCAAACTTGGAACGAGACTTTTTAACCCGCGCCTTTTAGCCCGCCCAGGCAGCTGAGCGCAGGCGCATCCGACCTGGGAAAGCCGAGAGGCGGTGGAAAGGCGGGCCTGGGACGCAAAGGCTCCGCTCCCTCGACCAATCGTGGGCGGCGGGTGGGCTTTCCGCGTCTTTGGGGGCGGTCCTTACGCGGCTTCGGAGGAGGGCTTCTCCCGAGTGGGTGGAACATTCCGCGGCAGGAAGTTCGTGAGGCGCAGGCGCGAGGCATCGCTCGGCGCTCCCCGGGCTGGCCGCGGGGGCGGATGGGGCCGCGCGGGGGTGGGGCGGATCGGAGCGCGGTGTGCAGGGCTGCGCGGGGGCTGCAAGCCTCGGGGCCAAGAAGCCCTGGGGCCGCGGGGCGTGGTTGCTGGAAGCTGCAGCGACAGGGGTGCGTGGGGGGCAGGGAAGCTGCTGCGCCTTAGCAAAGCCAAATCTCAGAGCTTGGAAGGAAAATGGTTTCCTATTCTCGAGAGATTACTGTGCCCTCAAAGTCTCCCAGATAATCACGGACATGCAGTTTTCTGCAGCCCTCGAAGCCTGCTAGCCAGCTGTTTAGAGGGCCCAGTCGAACCACGGTGACGTTTGCCATAAACGAAAGGGACCTTTAGGAGAGAGACTGGGCGTTTTTCTGCGTTAAGCTGGGCCGTCCTTTTAAGCTAAATATAAAGCCCGCGATGGCACAGGCGTCCAGTCCGCCCAGGGCCTAAAGCTGACTTAAATTACTTTTTGTTTGTTCGCCTATTTCCGTCCTTAACATACTGGTTTGTTGGCTTCTTGCTGCAAGAGATTGTGTGCCTGCCCGGGCTTTTCTATCTCAGTTCCTGCCTAGGCCCTGCTGAGTCATTCTTGTCACTTGAAGGGGTCCCATCTTGCCCCCACTGCAGGCGGCCTGAAGTGGAGAGAGCTGGGCTGGGCTAATCTAGGCCTGCATACCTGAGCTTGGCTTTGCTGTGAAGCTTTCCAGCCCGAAGAGTGTAGGGCGGCGCCGGGGGTGGGGTGGGGGTTTGCAGAGAAAGAGAGCCACATGATCCAAAGGGGAATGAAGAGGAGAAAACGAGGGCCAGAGCAGAGGGGCCCAGGCGCCTACGCTTAAAGGGAACCGCAGCTCAGAGGCTCTCCTTGCAAAAACACCCCCGGAACATTTGTTCCCTTGATAGCTTTCCAAGTGCCTTCATGCTTAAATGCAACCATGCAGATGCCGCGTTGATGCCCTCTTTTCTGATCGGGAAACAAACTCAGACTTTACTCTAGTATGTGGCAGAAACAGTCATATTTCCTTATATAGAAATTTACTGCTTTGGGTCTCTGTTTTCCCATGTGGTACAATTCATTATTATAACGCCCTCCCTCCATGTCAGCTCCAAGAATCTTGTTGGTGACTAACGCCGAGGGGGTGGCTGGAGAGGGGGCGGGTTAGAAGGGTGTTATAGTATGTGTTCTAGAACGCTGGTGGTCAAACATTTTCTTTAAAAGGGGCCAGGCAGTCTTCCGTGTTGTGGCACAATAGTCATAGAAAATAGGGATAAACCTGGCCATCTTCCAATAAAACTATAGGCACTGAAATCTGAACTTGGTGTACTTTTCACAGGTCACAAAATATTCTCATTTTCTTTTCAAATCCTTGAAAATAGAAACATTGTTTTCCGCTTCGGGGACATACAGAAGTCGGTGGTGGGTGAGATTTAGTTAAAGGTTTGTCCACCTCGTTCTAGAATAATTGTGCCCTACAGCTTTGCTTCAGTGAGAACTTGGTGTACTCAGAAAGAGCAGACTTGGGAGGTGATTTTCCTGTCCCTCTTTAAAATAATTTACTCATTCTGATAGGTAGTTATGATTTCCAAAATAAACGTTTAAAGGCCTGAGAGAGCCTGATTTAGGTAGCAAATGCCTGTAATCTCAGCACATGGAAGTTGGAAGAAGAAGGATCATTGTTTAAAAGCCAACCTGGGAGGCTGGAGAGATGGCTCAGTGGTTAAGAGCACCGTCTGCTCTTCCAGAGGAGCCGGGTTCAATTCCCAGCACCCACATGGCAGCTAACAACTGTCTGTAGTTCCAGATCCAGGCAAACACCAAGGCATTTAAAAAAAAAAAGAACCTTGTCTCAAAAAACGCAACAGAATCTTCCCAGACAATAAAAAGTGTGCATGTGCTCACAGGCACGCATGTACACACATACACACACACACAGGCTCTACAAGAGAGACAACAGATGAGAGAAGGGGATGGGGAGAGAGTGAGAATGTTGTGGAAATGTCACTGATCTAGGAGGACCTTGCACATGGCAGGCAAGTGTTCTACACCTGAACTTTCCAGACAAATTCTTTATACCTTCAAGATATAAGAAGGAAGCATGAATCGATATTTCGGGAATTTAATGTATACTGAATCTGAAAGTATCATGCGCATCATGTTTCATTAACTTTGGAATTTGTTTTTTGCTTGTTTCTTTTTTGAGGTGGGCTCTCTGTAGGACAGGTTGTCCACTTTGTAGTCAAGGTGAGCCTTGAACTCCTGAATCCATTGCTTCTGCTTCCCAAATGCAGCAATTACAAGTATGCATTATCATTTCCTGTTTTAACTTGTTTGTTGTTTTTGTTAAATTAGATTTGTTTTTCCTGTTGGGTGCTTTTTTTCCATAAAGTTATACCACCAGTTTTCTCTTTGGAATTGCCTAACTGTTAGTTTGTCTTGCCTGTCTCTCCAAATTCTTAGCTATGCTCTCATGTTCTTTGGCACTTTTTCTGTGGTTATCTCTTTGTTTTTCCTGCATTGTTAAGTCCCACTGGAAAATAAAGCACAAATAATTTGATGCATGAGGCATGGATTATCTTAATAATTGGGCTTTGAAGATGGCCCAATGGATAGTAGTAGTAGTACTTGCTGTGCAAGAAGGGGACCTTGAATTTGGGTCCCCAGCATTCAGTAGGACATGACTTCACTTGCCCTGTCGCCCCAGTGTGGGGCTAAGGACTACAGAGACAATAAATCTCGGAGCTTGCTAGCCAGCCAGCCCAGGCAGCCTATCTGAAAAGGCAAGCTTTGGGTTCAGTGAGAGTTCCTATTTCAAAAAAAAAAAAAAAAAAGAAAGAAAGAAAAGAACTGGTCCTCCTCTGGCCTCTACATGCACATTTGTGCATGAGTGAGTGCATACATGTGTTTAGGTACCAGTCCTAGTACTCAAAGTTGCCATAGTATTCACCCCCATTTTCTTCAAGCTCAACTGACAGTAAATTTTGTAGACTGGTACATGTCTAGCGTGTGTTTAAACTCAAACAAGTGACTTAAAACAAGTGCCGACTTTTGATATTGTGATGCACTCTGGTGTTTTATTTCATTTTTTAAAAAAGGCAGATCACCTTCTAAATTGAGTTAATCACTGAACTGAGTCATTGAGTCAGAATTTGAAGATTGAAAGGCATTCCTGTAGGTTTTGAACCCTTAGTTGTCCCTGATCACCCTTTATAAGATAGCAACATACCCTAATGTGTCTCCATGGGCAATTGTGTTCTATCCACTTTAGTGTTTTGTTTGCTTTTTTTCTTCCTCACCCCCTGACAAATGTAAGGTCATGTTTGTCCTCTACACCTGACAATAAATTTGAGAACTTTGTTCTCTTACACCCCAAGCACCTGGATGAGAACTTACCAGGTGAAGGTGAGGCAGAGGGAGCATAACTTGTTGGGGTTTTGTTTTGTTTTGTTTTTGCTAAGGTCGCAATAATAGCTCTTGAGTGTAGGACTTGCAATTTGAATTTATTTGGTCTTACATCAAGACAACACGTATGTTAGAATGAAGTACTTACTGAAATCTTGAGAGCAATAATACCAGAACAGAGTTTCAGAGTGATTGTGTGTTTATCAACGATTCTGTCACACTAAGGGCATAATTATTATCTAATCAGAAATTATTTTGGAATTCCTACTGTGTGCCAATTAGTGCTGTAGGAATTGGAGACATGGCTGAAAAAAAAATACTGAGATCTCACCCTTTTCTTTTTCTTTTTTTTTTTCATTTTTCTTTGGCTTTTTGAGACAGGGCCTTGGCTGTCCTGGAACTAGCCCGGAAAAGCCGGCTGGCCTGCCTCTGCTCTAGATAACTGGGAATACGCAGTGGAGCCAGTACTTCCTTAGCATCTGAAAAGCTCTAGGGTCCACCTCCAGTGCTGCAAAACAATAGCAACAACAAACAAGCAAACTCCTTTGCTGAAAAGTCTACAGATTATGCAAACCTGCAGAGTAGTAAAGAACACCTATTTTGATTCAAGCTAAATTGTTTTCATTGGGTTAAAGAGTTGGTTCAGTGGTTAAGGACCTCTGCTGCTTTTTAAGAGGAGCCGTGCTTGATTCCCTGCATCAGCTCACAACTGTAACTGCACCTCCAGGGAATCTGGCCTCCAAAAGTGCCAGACATGCTTGTGTTGCATGTAGACATGTAGACAAAACACCCAGAAACATAAAAATCTTTTTAAATTGGAAAAAGAATTTATTAAAAACTAGTTTTCGGGGCTGGAGAGATGGCTCAGTGGTTAAGAGCACCGTCTGCTCTTCCAGAGGACCCGGGTTCGATTCCCAGCACCCACATGGCAGCTAACAACTGTCTGTAGTTCCAGTTCCAGGCAAACACCAAGGCAAATAAATAAATAAATAAAGTTTCAAAAAAAAAACCAAAACTAGTTTTCAAGCCCAGTGTAATGATGCATTCCTTTCCTCCCAGCTCTCAGGAGGCAGGGGCAGGCAGATCTCTGTCAATTTCAGGCCAGCCTGGTTCCATATTGAATTCCAGGACAGCAGAGCTGCATAGTAAAACCATGTCTTTTTTAATGTTTATTTTTTATGTTAATTGGTGTTTTGCCTGCCTGTATAACTGTGTAAGGATGTCAGATCTTGGAATTACAGACAGTTGTTAGCTGCCATGTGGATGCTGGGAATCAAATTCAGGTCCTCCAGAAGAACAGTCAGTGCTCTTAACTGCTGAACCATCTCTCTAGCCCGAAACCCTGTCTTGAAACAAAAAGACCCCTCAATCAGTTTTCATTCAAATCCCTAGGAGCAAAAAAAAAAAAAAAAAAAAAATACTAATGTACCAAGTGCTGCTATCTCTTTGTTCTCAGATGAAGATTATTTTTTAAATTAATTCATTCAATTTTTTGCAGGACTGGGGATTGAACTCTGGCTCTCTCACATGCTAGACAAGCACTCTACCAATGAACTAACTACATTTGTGGCCCAGGATGATGATTATTTTATCCTTTATATATTACCCTATTTTAAAAACTTCTCCAATGGACACATCATGCTTTTGAAAGCAGGGGAGGGGGGATATGGATGCCATGCCCTTTTGGAAAACTATAGAAGCATGTGGCAGAGGAGTAACACAAACGAGAAGAGTTATCTTTCTTTATGTGACAGAATTGCAAGTAATTATCTTAAATACTATTTAAGGCAATTATGCAAGAGAGTTGAAGAAAAATGATTATAATTGAAAATACACTGCTTGTTTGAACTTTACACCTTTTCATTTACTGTTAGGATATTAGTTGAAGTAATTGTTTTCTGTGCATACATGCATTAATAGTTAACTTTTGTGGGGCTTCCTTCCTTGTGGGTTCTAAAAGGCCAGTTTATCCCTTTGTGCTAGTTGTTAGTGTTAAGCAACACAGAGCTTCACACTGGTTCATTGGTGACAGCAAATAAAGGAAATGACCTAGACTAGAGTTACTGGGGCTTAGACTTAGAATCATTGGGGCATAGAAAATAAATATTTGTCAAACGAAAAATAATGAATATGAAACTCCGCCTGGATTTGTTCCATCCAGTAAGCAGTGATAAGAAGGTATCACATGAGAAATGGTTTGCGTCTATTTTATTTTATTTTCAAGACGGGTCTTGTTATGTAGCACTGGCTATCCTGGAACTCATATAGAGCAGGCTAGCCTCAAACTTTTGGTATTCTTCCAGCATCCCCTTTCAGTGTGGGATTATAGCCATGTGACACCATGCTCAGCCCTAACACTATCTATCTATCTATCTATCTATCTATTTATTTATTTATTTATTCAGACAAGGTCTCACTACATGCCTGCATAACCACTCCCAAATAAGCTTTACTTTCATTTTTATTTTAATCAACAAATGATAATTGCACATATTTATTGTGTATAATGTGATGTTTGATATATTTATATTGTAGAATAAGTAAGTCAAACCAATTAAAAATCTGTTGCGTCAAATACCATTTTTGTGATTAAAACATTCAAATCTGTTCTTTTAGCAATTTTGAAATATACAATGAATTGTACCGTAGATTACTGCAGTTTATTCCTCCTGTTTAACTGAAGCCTATTTTTAAATGACTCTGAACTTTCTAGCATTAGCAGATTGTATATAACACATTCTTTTTTTTTTTTTTCAGTGCTGGGCATTGAACCTAAAGCCTAGCACACGGCAGGCAAGTGCTCTATCACTGAGCTAAATCTTCAACAAAAAGGCATTCTGATTTACAACTGAAGACCTCTTCTAAAATTCACTGAAGTGAAAGTTTATTTTCATTGCCAGTCACCATCCAGTTCTTCTTACATGATATAGTTCTTTTAGGTGAACCAGTTTTGGTGTAAGAGGACTATCAGGTCGTCCAGCAGTCTACCAGCCAAGGGGTAGGCACCTGACCCCAGCAAGCCACACCCTTCCTGGAATGTGGATTCCATGGACGGGAGAAGGTCCCTCAAGGAGGTGGGCCTCTCTTTCTAGCACTCTGGAATGGCTCTGTTTCCCACCCATACTGAGCTGCTCAACCTCTTCCAGAGATTCTTCCTTTTTCTGAACTTAGCCCAGTCTCCATTTGCTGCTTATTGACAAAGAACTCCAGTATTTGCTTAGACTTGCTCCATTCTGAATTCCACCCATACCATCCCGCATAAGGATAGTCAAAGATGTAGATAAGATACAAGGGGAAAAGTTGCAGCAAGGCATGGTGGTTGTGCTGGCTAGTTTTAGGTCAACTTAACAGAAGCTAGAGTCCTTGGAAAGGAGGTAGCCTCAATTGAGAAAAATGCCTCCATAAGATCAGGCAGCAGGCAAGAAGCATTTTCTTAATTAGTGATTGATGGGGGAGGACCCTGCCCATTGTAGGTGCTACCATCCCTGGACTGGTGGTCCTGGATTATTTTTTAAAAAAAAATTATTTTTATTTTATGTGAATTGGTGCTTTGCCTGCATGTACAACCATGCAAGAGTGTTAGATCTTGGAACCACAGACAGTTGCTAGCTGCCACGTGGATGTTGGGAATCAAACTCCGGTCCCCCGGAAGAAATCAGCACTCCCAACCACTGAGCCATCTTTCCAGTCCCCTGGATTCTATAATAGCGCAGGCTGAACAAGCCAGTGAGCAGAACCCTTCCATAGCCTCTGCATCAGCCTTCAGGTTCCTGCCCTGTTTGAGTCAGTGTCTTGACTTCCTTCAGTGACGAACAATGATATCGAAGTGTAAGCCAAATAAACCCTTTTCTCTCTAACTTGCTTCTGATCAAGGTGTTTGTTTAATCCTGGCAACAGTAACCCTAACTAAGACAGTGATGCAAACTTGTTATCCCAGAACTTGGGAGGCGGAGACAGGAGGTTCAGGAGTTTAGGGTCATCCTTAGCTACATAATGAGTTTGAAGCCAGCCTGGGCTTTTTGACCCTGTGTCAAAAAGTCATTTTAAATTAGAAACTTGAACATTTTGTTTGTGATTGTGTAAAAACAGTTAACATTCTGGAAAAACAAAAACTATGTTGAGTATTTCAAATGGTGCCAATTCCATTTAGACATTTGGATACAGCCTTCTAAATAAAGGCTCAAAGCAGGAAAAGAAAGGTAACCCAGTTATTTGCCACCACTTCCAACTCCCCTAGGACTGATATTAGGTTCAGCTGTACCTTGTTTGGCTGGCTGCTGAAAGGCCTCATTGGATGTCCTCTTATAGGCATAGCTCAGATATCTGCAACAGCTAATACTCAGCTCATCCACGCTTGGAGCCCAGAAGGCTGGTGGGTGTTGCTAGACTCCATAGGGTCATGGCATGGAGATGCTTGGAAAGCTGAAAGAAGGCAGAGGCTTAAGCCATGGGGCGTTGGGAACCTGTCATTCAGACGTGCATTTTTCTTCCCTCCAATATCATAACAAAACCTTGCATTAATGGCATCTAATGAGAAGACAATCTGCATGGGAGTTTGGAGAAAGCGATTCATAGCTCCAATATCCCTGAATAGAATAAAAATGTTTATCTGTGAGCTGACGAGAAGGAGGCAAATAACTACCACAAAAGCTCACATCAGATTTCCTGAGGCTCCAAGGGCCAGGCCAGCCTGAGCAACAACATATGGAAATGCCAGCTCTTTTACAGAAAAGAAAAAGTCATGGAGCTAGAGAGGTGGCTCAGCAATTAAGAGCATCTGCTGTTTCAGAGGACCTAGGTTTGGTTTCCAGCACAGGCATGGCAGCTCACCACGATCTCTAACTCCAGTTCCAGGTGGCCCTGGGCTTTCATGGTGCCCACACATACATATATTCAAAATACTCATACACATAAATTAATTCCCCAAAGGTAAATTTGGAATGAATTGCTACTAACATTTATTGAGGACCTTCTTTGCCTAGTGTGTTGGTTACTTTGTGCATGTATATGTGTGTGTTCTGTGAAAAAATTACCTAGCAAAGACAGCTTAAGGAAGGAAGGGTACATTTTGGTACACAGTTTGAGGGTATAGTCAGTCCATCATGGCAGGGAAGGTGTGGTGACAGGATTTTGAGGTGGCACTCACATTGCATCTGTAGTCAGAAAACCAGAGTGGTAAATGCAGATGTTCCACTATTTTTTTAATATTTATTTTTATTTTATGTAAATTGGTGTTTTGCCTACATGTATAACTGTGTAAGGGTGTCAGAATTACAGACAGTTGTTAGCTGCCATGTGGATACTGGGAATCAAACTCAGGTCCTGCAGAAGAACAGTCAGTGCTCTTAACTGCTGAGCCATCTTTACAGCCCAACATGCTTTATTTACATTACTCCAGAGATCCTTTTCTTTCTTTTGTTTTTAAAGATTTATTTATTTATTTATTAAGTATACAGTGTAAGTAGAGAGTACCAGATCTCAAGATAGATGGTTATGAGCCACTATGTGGGTGCTGGGAATCGAACTCAGGACCTTTGGAAAAGCAGTCAGTGCTCTTAACCTCTGAGCCACCTCTCCAGCCCGAGATCCTTTTCTTAAACCATGAAAAATAGGCAGTTTATCAACAGAAAAAACTGACAGGAGACCACCTGAATGTGTTGCCAAAAACTCCCACCTTCTCAGAAACAAGACAAAGCAAACAAAACAAACTGAGTGCAGGCAGTACTCACCTATAATCCTGGGACCCAGGAAGTAGAAGCAGAAGGATAAAAAACTTCAAAGTCATTCTTAGCTAGATAGAAAGTTTGAGAGCAGCCTGGGATTAGCAAGACGGTGTCTCAAAACAAAACGAAAGACAGTGTTAAGAGAACGGGAAGGCAGGCTACAGGCTAGGACAAAATAATTCGATGAACACTATGGAATAAAGGCTAACTATCCAAAACATGTAAACAACCCTTGAAATACAATCATTGAAAACAGCAACTTAACAATGGGCCAATGATCTAAACAGAGTGATCTTAGTGGCAAGTAATTTTATGGAACAATACCTCACATCATATGTAATTACAGATTTTCAAAATTTGTGTTTACAGTGTGTGTATGTACACATTCTTGTTTATCGTGTGGGTATGCTTATGCTGTAGCCCCTGAATATGGAAGTCAGAGGCTAACCTTGGGTGTCAGTTCCCACCTTCCACCTTGTGTGAGACTAGGTCTCTTGATATTGTTTATTTTTCTCTGGATGAGCCAGGCTAGCTGGCTCCCCAGCTGCAGGGATTATCCTGTTTCCCACTCCCAGGAGCACTGGGATTCTATGCAAATGCTAATGGCATTACTTGAGTTCTGGGAATTCACATAAATCCTCATATTTTCATGTTAAGGGCCTTTCTTACTCCTGAGCCATTTCTCCAGCCCTACTGAAAAACTATAGGTAGTAAAAATATCAAAGCTAAACTGGATATTGTGATACATACCTGTGATCTCAGCACTGGGAATGTTTAGGGCAAGAGGACGGAGATTTTGTCATTAGCCATGGCTCCATAGCAAGATCATGTTTAAATAAATAAGGACAAGATCAGTGCCTGCCAGAAATTCAGGAAAAAGGAGGAAGGACTGGATAGAAGAGACATGGAGGGCTTGGGGAGGCAGTGAAACTATTCTGCATAATATCGTAATTAATGGTGGATTCATGTCATACATTAGTCAAAGGCTGTATCATACACAACCCAAAAATGAAGCCTGAGAACAATGGCTAGGTTTTAGTTAATGTAGTTTAACTGGCTGGTTTGTTGTAATCAATGGATCATATAAATGCAAGCTTAACAAGGGAATAATTGACTTAGTAGAGATTAACATGTGAATTAGCGTGAGCACTGTTGTCCGGGATGAGGAGCAATACTGAGGCTCTATTTTCCATTGAACTTGCTCTGTAAACCTAAAACTTCTACCCCCATTAAAAACTAGTAAATATTTCTTAATCTTTCCAGGTCTTAGTGTTCTGGATAGTTGAACTTGATTTCAGGCTCGCCTGGAACTCACAGAGATCCATCCTCCTGTCTCAGACCTCTCTGAGTGCTATAGAAATAAGCAAGAGTCACCATGCCTGGCTGAATTTAGTGTGTGTGTGTCTGTGTGTCTCTGTGTTTGTGAATCTGCTCAAGCCTGTGTGTTTGGGCTCTGTGCATGCCAGGCAAGTACTTTACCACTGAACTTCTTTCTCAACAGAGTTTTTCAATATGTTTCTGAAACTTTTCTCTTTGTTGTTTTTCTCCTTGTCTTGTGACCATGGGTCATTGCATTATAGATCAGCTGAGCTAGTATTGCTTGGCTATGACTTTTCTGGCGATGATAAGCTCACAGAAAAGATTAAGAAACCTTTCTTTTATGAATTTTTTTATAAGTTCATAGTTTGGTATAGTCCATCATGGTGGGGGCAGTATGGCTCTCAGCTGTGGTGGCTGGAGTATGAGGTTACTTGCTCAAATCTAGAGGGGTCAGGAAAATGCTGGTACTGAGTAAGTCCCCCGTCCCCAGCGCCCCCTTCCTCCCCAACTCCCGCCTTGGTTCTGTCTAAGACCTCAGCTCATGTTAGTTCCGTGCTATCACTCACATTGAGGATAGATCTTTCTACCTCAGTTAAGAGTTTCTGGAAATATCCCTTATGGAGTCTTTGCTGATAACTTTGTTTCTTTGGTTTTGATTTTTTTCTGTATAGCCCTGGCTGTCCTGGAACTCACTCAGTAGACTAGGCTGGTCTTGAACTCACAGAGATCTACCTGCTTCTGCTGCCCTAATGTGTGCCACCGCCACCACCATCCAGCGTCTGATAACTTTGTTTTTTAAATTTTCTTCAGAGAGCTGGCAATCTAAGAAGATGTTGAATTAACCTCCTGAAAAAAAAAATGTCTTCTCTCTTACTGCCAGCAAGTAGATCATCCAAGGAGAAAGGGGGTGGGCAATCAATCATTTCCAAACTTACTTTTGTCCCTCTGGTTAGGTGGGCAGCCATTTAGTTGAAAATGAAACTGTGTGTGCTGCTTTTGTTAGCATCCCCTGTGGGCTTCCCTGAGGCTCTTGAAACTTGTTTCTGCTGGTATCTGTCCCTTGCTGAGCTGGGGGAGGAGAGAGCTCAGAACGAACAAACCTTTAACACTGTGTGCTACTAAGCTAAGTAATAACATGTATGGGCTGATTCCTTTCTACAGAATGGAGTACAAATATGTCTTTATAATAGAGAATATAACAGTGTTCCTAGTCATCCTGTCCCCTGTTGAAGGGAAAAAGATATTGGAACTCAGAGAGCAGCTGAGTTCTGGGAAGTATCTTCTATGGTCTGCAGGGACCTGGTGCACTCACTGACAGGCTCCGAGGAATGGAGGTAGCAAAAGCCAGGTAGTGGAGGCAAGAAAGGGAAGCAAGGCGCTCAGCTTCATGATGGCATCCTAGCCGGTGTCGGCTCACTGGAGAATGTTGAAGGAACTGTGGGTCTTGGGTAGCCAGGGAATGGCCTGACAGACAGATGACCGTGGGAGTGGTGTGTGAAAACTGAGATGCGATGGAGGAAGAGAAGTCTAATGATTAGTTCACCAAGGATGGAATACAGCATACTAAAAGTCTCTCAAGTGCTGGGATTTAAGGCATACTCCACCATACCTGACCATACCTGGTGGTAAGGGGGCACTTTTAATTTATCCAGACCCGCACATGCCAATGTCATAGAGCTAAACAGACTAGCTGGCTGTTGGCAAGGGTAGAGTATAAACAGTCCCCTAGAAACTCTCTCTCTCTCTTTCTCTTTCTCTCTCTCCCCCCCCCCCACTTTCTTGGGAAGATTCTGAGAACCAATATTACCTGCCCCACGTGGAGCTGAGATGCTATTCTAGCTCTTCACTTGGGGAAGTTGCTTAACCTCTCAGCCTCAACTTCTCATATCTATATTATGATGCTAGTGGCACCTTCTTTATGTACTATTGTTTCTTTGGTAATCTTTTTACTAGCTATTTATTTTTAAAAAATTTAAGATCTATTTATTTATCATGTATACAGTGCTCTGCCTACGTGTATTTCTGCACGCCAGACTCAGTATCAGATCCTATGGATGGTTGAGTGAAAGCAGTGTTTCAGGGGAGAGCCGTTTGGTGCCTCAGGCCAGGGCCCAGGTCTAGGAAGAATCTGGGAAAAATCTCGGGAATGCGCCTGACAGCCAATAGATTCAAAAGTTGGTTTCCCGCCCAAAGTTCAGTCAGTGGATTCCTTTGCTCCTGCCCCTCAGGCAGTGTTTGTGTCTGTAACAGTTTTAGTTGTTGTGGAACTCTCTTCCTAACAGCCAGTAGATCCAAAACGGGTTCACACTGAAGGTTTAGTCAATAGTTTCCAAGAATTAACTGTACCCCATACCCCTTTACCCAATCCTGAAATGCCAAGACGTGTAACACCCTCTTATGTATGTTTTCTTTAAACACCCACTCATGGGCTGGGAGATGGCTCAGCGGTTAGGAGCACTGAGGGTTCTTCCGCAGGACCTGAGTTTGATTCCCAGCATCCACATGGCAGCTAACAACTGTCTGTAATTGCAAGATCTGACACCCTTACACAGTTATACATGAAGGCAAAACATCTGCTGTTCTGGAACAAAGGATTTTGGCCCAGGTTCTTTTGAACCTGTCCAAAAGAATAAGCTGATTTTCCTGTGTTTACATTGGAATCCAGCTCCTGGGGGCTGGAGAGATGGCTCAGTGGTTAAGAGCACCGCCTGCTCTTCCAGAGGACCCAGGTTCGATTCCCAGCACCTACATGGCAGCTAACAACTGTCTGTAGTTCCAGTTCCAGGCAAACACCAAGGCAAATAAATAAGTAATAAATAAATAAAGTTTAAAAAAAAAAGGGGAATCCAGCTCCCTGGTAGTCTTTGTGTGTGTGTGTGTGGGGGGGGTCCCTCAACATGAGTACAACAGAGCAGCCAGTGCTCTTAACCTCTGAGCCATTTCTCTAGCCCTAAAAATTATTTTTTATTATTACATGTATACAATGCAACATAATCATATCCACCCCAGCCTTCCCCCTCTATGCCCCAATACAACCCCCAACATGCCCATCCCACTTTCATAGTTAGTACTGTCTGCTAGAATGTTAACTAGTTTTGATGGCTTGACCTTACAGTGAGTTCATGAGTACAATAGCCATGTCCAGTCCAGAAGGGGAAGCACTTCTCCCTATCCTGCATCTCTTACATTCTTTCCACCCCTTCTTCTACAATGTTTCCCGAGCCTTTGGAGAATAGGATTGATGTAGATGTCCCATTTAGAGCTGAGCACTTAGCAGCCACTTAGGCATAAACAAATATTTACAAGGCTGTTTGACAAGTTAACTTTGTGAAGCAATAGCAGTATATTCCCCTAGGATCCATGACCTCCCAAATTAGGAACTTTTGGCCAGGTTTACAATACTAATACATTTCCTCCTGTGAATTTGGGCAGACCCCAAATCCAATAAGCAGGTAGTATAACATTCATGCTACTATTTCACCAGTGAACACATCTTGCCTGGCAAGCCTACATTATAATTTAGTATTCATTGCTATGTAATACTATTGTTGTCTTTTCTGCCCCAGAAGCCTATGCAGCATCTTCTGGCCCTAGAGAGTCCATCCACCTGGGAGGAAGTTTTCAGGTCAGTTCCAGCTTAATATTTTCTCTGTCTCACAACTAAGGTATATTATGTCTTTATCAGTGGGGTCTTACCATGTTGTAGCTATGATTAGCAATCAAGAACAATGACAATAACTGTGTTGTTTTGAGGATCTCCTTGATAGCTAGCAAAATAAAACTTTGGACGTGGGCTGATGAGGTGGCTCAGAGATTAAAGGCACTTGTTGCCAAGCCTCATGAAGACCTGAGTGTGATCCCTGGGACGTGAATGGCAGAAAGAACACGCCAACTCCTACAGGTTGTTCTATGACCTCTGCACAAACACTGTGGGACATCTAGGCACACACACACACACACACACACACACACACACACACACACACACAGAGTAAATAAATGTTAAAACCCTTTTAAAAAAACTTTTTCAAACTTTGAGGGAAAACTTGTTTATTATGCTTATCAGATGTTTTCTACTTATGGGATTTTAGTTTGAAAGTCATTTTGTGTATTCATCTTTAATTTTGACTTCAGTGATCTGAAAAGTATGATTTCAAGTCAAAGTAAATATTCTAAATTTGAGTGAATTCTTTTAGATTATGATTTTGTAAAATCCTTCACTAACCATGTCTAATAGGCAAATATCTCAGAAATTCTGTCTTATGTGAACATACAGACACACATAAAAAGTCAGGTATCCACAGTGTATGGTGGGACACCTCCTTTAATCCCTTCACCTAGAAGGCAAGGCAGGCAGATCTCTGTGAGTTCCAGGTTAGTGCTATATATAGTGTGACACTGTCAAAAAAAAAAAATCCTTCCTGAAATCCTGGCACTCAGGTGAGTAAGAAGAAAGATTGTGAGTTCAAAGCCAGCCTGGACAATATAGAAAGTATAGAGAGTTCTGGGGCTGGAGAGATGGCTCAGAGGTTAAGAGCACTGACTCTTCTTTCAAAGGTTGAGTTCAATTCCCAGCAATCACATGGTGGCTCACAACCATCTATAATGACATCTGGTACCCTCTTCTGTATACTGTATACATAATAAATAAATAATAATAAAAAGAAAGTATAGAGAGTTCCAAACCAGCCACCTTAGGATATGTGGTGGTTTGAATGAAAATGCCCACAAAAGGCCAGCAAAAACCCTAGGATTCTCCTGTCTGCTTTGGGATTGCAAGCATCATCATGCTCAGCTTGGGTGCTGAGAATCCAAACTCAGGACCTTATTGCCTTCACAGCAAGCACTTTACCAACTCTCCAGCCCATAATGCCATACTTTCTAAAACTTATGTTTTATAAAAAACAAAAGCAGTGAAAAAATTAGGCACAACAGGAATGTACAATTATAGGGTATACATTGCATAAATTGTAGATTACTCATGGGAGGTACTACAAAACCATTACAATTATTATGTTGGGTCTAGCTCAGTGGTTCTCAACTAGAGGCAATTTAACAACGTTTAGTAACATTTTTGGTTGATGTAACTGGGGTGGAGGGACAACTGGTATTCAGTGGATAGAGGCAAAGGATGTTGTTGACTATTTTTCAACACTCAAATCAGCTCCTCATAATAAATAGTCCTCAAGTATTAATGATGCTGAGGCTAGGAAACCCCAGTATTCCTAAGTGGTTATATCAATGTGGAACTTGCACTTCATTTCTTATAATCACCTTTTTTTTATTTGTTTAATTTTAATTTATGTTGTTACTGTTTTTTTGGGGGGGGGCAGGGTCTATCCTGAAACTCACTATAAAGGTCAAGCTGGCCTCAAACTCAGGGTAATGTGCTTGCCTCTACTGCTTGAGTGTTGGAATTAAAAACTATATGCCTGGCTTTATTTATCTGTTTTCAAGTCAGGATTTCAGTTGCCCAGGTTGGCCTTGAACTTGCAATCCTTGAAAGCTGGTTTGTGTGTGTGTGTGTGTGTGTGTGTGTGTGTGTGTGTGTGTGTAGTGTTAGGAATCCAACTCAGCCTTGTATGTAAAAAGCAAATGTTCCATTAATGAACAACATTCCTAGCTCTAGTTTGTTTAAGATTGAGTCTCTTTATGTAATGCTAGCACTTGGAGGTGAAGCTGAAGAATCCGGAGTTCAGTGTAATTTTCAAGTATATGGGAAATGGATTCGTTATGTAGCTCAGGCTTGCCTTGACTTCTTGACCCTCCTGCTTCAGCCACCCAAGCACTGGTTAGTACAAATGTAGAACACCACACCCAGCTGGAAGCCCTTTATTCTAGCTGGGATACATACATGATTCATCTTGGTATCTAAGCAACCAGACAGAGTCTCTTGTGTCCTGTGATTGTTGATGAATCCTTCTTGACTTATTTACATAAGAGAAATTTTGATCATTGTAGACATTGAAATGAAAAGCTGTTCAAAATACATTTAACTGGGTAGGGGGAAGCCTGTTAGAAAATAATATGAATTACCAGATGTGTTAAACTCAGAAATTCTATCATTCATGAAGCTGAAGCAGGAATATTAAGTCTTTTTTTTTTTTTTTAACAACAACTTTATTTATTTGCCTTGGTGTTTGCCTGGAACTGGGAACTGGAACTACAGACAGTTGTGAGCTGTCATGTGGGTGCTGGGAATTGAACCCGGGGCTTCTGGAAGAGCAGTCAGTGCTCTTAACCGCTGAGCCATCTCTCCAGCCCCAGGAATATTAAGTCTTAAACCAACTTGGGCTACCTCAAAAATAGTCAAAGCAAGAGACTGGAGAGATGGCTCAGTGTTACTCAGTGTACTGCTCTGGCCCTTTACAGAGTTTATCAACCTCCGTCCTAAACAATGAAGCTCTTCTATTTCCTTTTACCTAAAGGCACTTTATGAGTCATGTGGCTGGGGCTGGAGAAGGGCAGTAGTTAAGAGAATTCAGCTTGACTTCTCTGGACTGCTGGGATACTTCAGATAACATCTCACAAGATTGGAGAAAATTACAGCCTGTCATGGAAGAGGGAGGGACCCCCTGAGGATTTATACACAGTTGTGGGGCATTTTCTCTGGTATGTAGCCATTGGTAAGTTACCAGTGCTCCTGTACGTAACCGTAACCCCTCACCCACACCCCTGTTTGAATCTCAACAGTGCAATCAGCACAAAAGAAGGTAATAGGAGAGGGCCCAGGTGAAGAGGATCAAAATATGTGCAAATGTCATGGTGAAACCCATCATTGGGCTGGATTGTTCAGTGGTTCATACCAGATAGTCCTCTTGAAGAGGACCAGAGTTCAGTTTTCAGTCCACTGAACTGAGAGTTACAGACAGTTGTTGGGTGCCTTACAACTGTCTGTAACTCCAGACTGGTCTGATCCCCTCTTCTAGACTCTGCCAGCACCACACTCACATGTGCACATAACCTCACACCAACACCTAATTAAAAAGAAAGAAGTATTTTAACAATAAGAGGAAAACAAAACCAATGCAAGCAAAACCACACATCCTAAAAACAGTATTGGTAATCTACATATTCCATCAAGTCCCTATCATAACCTGAACCACCTTCTTTGTGGAGGTGAGAAGCAAGTCCTCAAATTCATAGGGAAAGTCAGAAAACTTTGAAACACCACTTAACCACTTAACTCAAGGGCTGGGCAGTGGTGGCACACACCAGCACTAGGGAGACAAAGGCAGGCGAATCTGTTTGAGTTTGAGGCCAGCCTGTACAGAGCGAGTTCCATGACAGCCAGAGCTTACACAGAGAAACCCTGCCTCAAAAACAAAAAGAAAAAAAAAAAACAAAAAGAAAAGAAAAGAAAAGAAAAAATTAACTTAAAAAATGCGATGGACTTATGCATAAGAACTAAAAGTATAAAACAGTCAGGGTAAACTTTAAGAGACACTGGAAATGATGTCCAAGTGCCAGCCCAAGGAAACAGAAGTAGGAGGAACATGACAAGTTGGAAGCCAGCATGGTCTACTGAGTAGGAAGTTCAGGTCAGCCTAGTCTACATAGACCCTGTCTCAGAAACAAACAAGTTTTAGAGAAAAACTTCATGACCCTGAGTTTCTAAGACACAATTTCAAACACACAAGTGATAAAAAATAAACTTAATTCATCAAAATTCAAAATGTTTGCTCTAAGAATGATACCATTAGGGCAGAGAAAACAGGGGTGGGGATGTAGCTGAATGGTTAGTGCTTGCCTGGCATGCCTGAAACCCTGGGTTTGATCCCTGACGGTGCATACAAATCAGATGTGGCATTCCACTCCTGTAATTTCAGCTCTTGGGAAGTGGAAGCCAGAGGATCAGGAGTTCAAGGTCAGCCTTAGCTATGTAGGGAGTTTGAGGCCAGCCTGTGCAAAAAAGAAACTGTCTCAAATAAAAAAGCCACCATTTTGCCTTCATGTAACTCTGCAATTCCACTCCTGGTAGATGTCTCCCAAGAGAAATGAAAACATAAATTTATACATGAGCCACACAAGGGGGGGCAGCAGATAGCATAAGTTCCGCTGACTGAAGTTACAGATGTTTGTGAGCTGTAATGTAGGTATTGGGAATGGAACCAAGGTCATCTGAAAGAACAGCCAAAGCTCTTAACCACTGAATCACACATCTCTTCAGTCCCCTGGATTATATTTTCTTTCTTTCTTTTTTCTTCCTTCCTTTCTTTCTTTCTCTCTTTCTGTCTGTCTGTCTTTCTCCTTCCTTCCTTCATTCCTTTCTTTCTTTTTTTAGTTTTTTTGAGAGAGGGTTTCTTTGTGTAGTGTTGGAGCCTGATCTGAAACTCTCTCTGTAGACCAGGCTGGCCTTGAACTCAGAGAGATTCTCCTGCCTTTGTATTTTCAAAATAGGGTCTTGCTATCACAACCAAGACTGACATGGACCTCCCTATATAGCCCAGGATGGATTTGAACTCCTGGTTCTCATGCCCCTACCTCCAGAGTACTGGGATTATAGACATTACCCTTGGTTTGTATGGTTTCCTTTAGGTAAATAAATTTGTTCTATTAGATTGTGACTAATAAAATCTAGTCACCTGTACATTTTTTTTAACAGACATTAAAACTGACCTCTATTTTTAAAGTTACTGTGTTCATTTACAGGAAACAAAAAATCCAAGAAATAACCTGTCTTTTAAAGTCAATATGAACATCACAAGAAATAAACCCAAGAAATGAAAAGCCATCCATTTGTACATTTTAAATGGGTGAATTGTATAGTCTGAATTATATAGCACAGTAAGCTTAAAAAAAAAAACAAAACAAAACAGAAATACTAGTTCCCAGAAATGTAGTGTGCTCAGCTAAATCTGGAATGTTAGCAGTTCAGATTGTACCTGCTTTACCAAAACATTCATTGTGACCCCCTCCTCCTTCCCTAATTGATGGGCTACAGCTGCAACAGGAGAGATATGACTGGGTACCTTCTCACTGACAGAGACAATGTACTGAGGATAGTACACAGTGCTCCATGGAAGAGATGGCTCTGTGTCTGGTTCAACCCAACTGTTGCACTGAGCATGCCCTGCATGTAGGAAAGATCTGGAAAGGCCTGGAAACTCCACCTGGCCAAGGATTCAGTCTCTAGGAGATGGCTGCTTTTCAGCCAAGTACACTGATTACTTCCTGTCTTTTAAAGGCTAAGTAAACTAGCTCCAGGAGGAGGAGGGCGTGGGTACCACTATATGTAATACAGTATTTATTTTCTTTCTTTGAGACAGGGTCTTACTGACCTGCCTGCCTCTGCCTCCCTAGTGCTGGGACTAAAAGCATGTGGCATCATGCCCTGCGGCAATGTAGAATTATATTTAGTCATATTGGTTATGTGATTTTCCTTGGCTGACGGGATTATGAGTGATCTTTGTGTTTCTGTGTTTTCAGCTCTGTGTGCACATTGATGGTGTATTCAGGAAAAAAAAAAAACTTTACAAGGAGGGCTAGCACCTCCCACCCTACCAACATCAGGGGATCGTTGGCGAAGTTGGCATCTCTGGCAGAGTAGCCAGCGCCTCCCCCAGACACCCTAACCTCCCACTCCCTGTTTGCTGTGGAGCGAGTCCTTGGCTACTGCAGCTTTCAGGAGCTGAATACTGCAGGGGGAAGCCCCGCCCAGCACCACTGCCCTCCATGTTTTATTGCGCAAGAGGGAGAACAGCCTTGCACAGGGAGTCAGGAAGTGGGACATAAATTTTCTGGGCTCAGATATCTGGAGAACTGAGCTTAGATGCCAGCTGTTTAAGGAAGTGATGGCACCGGCCAGGTGGCCAGCACCCCAGAATCAGACGTTTCCTTTATCCAGTGAGAGGTGGACTTTCTGTGTAGCTCTCCCACTGGCCCACTGAGTGAGCCTCCTCGAGTTCCTGTGTGTTGCTAAGTTCCACCGACAAAGCTCTGCCATGTTCTTCCAGGAATCGTGCTTGTTCCCCCGACAGTTTTAAGTGTCATGCTCCAGCAACTGAGCTAGCTGAACGCTGGCATTCTACACTTTTAAACAGCGATGTGGTAACACCCTTTGTTTAAAAGAAGAGCGTCACCCTTAGAAATGTAGGGAGTTCCGAAAATACTGAGATTTAGGAAGAATGAATGAGATTTCGTGGCCAACCAAACAGATTTCCCTTAGTGATTACCAGAGTGTTCATCATGCACCTACGCCGCCATTGTTACTATTCTCTCTCATGATCAGATTTTAAAATGTTCAAGCGATCCTGTTTTCAAAAGGGTTGCTCCACCGAGCTCATACTGGGCAGACCAGTTCCCAACTCCAGCCACAGGAGGGCGCACAGGTATATTATCAAATGAGGGTTGGCATTACATGTTGAGGTGTCTTGAGTTGAGAAAAAGACCTTGGATACTGTGTACTGTTATTGTTGCAGAGTAGTGTTGTCCAATAGACCTTTCTACGGCGATGGAAGTGTTTTGCATCTATGTTGGCCTACATATCATCCATTAATGCCACGTGATTACTAAGCCCTTGAAATGTGGTTCCTACAACTGAAAAAATACATTTCTTGATTTGAGACGGTGTTTTGTTTAGCCCAACCTGGTCTTGAACTCGATATGTTTCTGAAGATAATCTTGCTTCTATCGTTCCAGTGCTGAACAGTACCCAGTCTGAAAATGAAGTGTGTGTGTGTGTGTGTGTGTGTGTGTGTGTACAGGTCAGAGCACTTGTGCATGGGTGCGTGTGGAAGCCATATGTGGATACCAGATGTCTTCCTTTATTGCTCTCCACATAATGTTTGAGACAGGACTTCCACTGAACCTGGTGTTTCACCGATTGGCCAGGCTAACTGGGCCCCCAGATCTTGTTGACTCTGCCTCCCTGCTCTGGGATTACACGTATGCTGCCATGCCTCACTTTTTATGTGGGCTCTAGAGATCTGAATTGCAATATCCCATGCTTGTACAAGAAGCACTTAAGATCCACTGAACCATCTCCCTAGCTTTAGAAATTAATTTTGAGGGCTGGAGAGATGGCTGAGCAGTTAGGAGCTCTGGTTGTTCTTCCAGAAGTCCTGAGTTCAAATCCCAGCAATCACATGGTGGCTCACAATCATCTGTAATGAAATATGACATCTTCTTCTGTCCTGTAGAAATACATGGAGACAGAACACTGTATACATAATGAATAAATAAATCTTTAAAAAAGAAATTTAGTGTAATTATAACTTTTACTACAGGACTAGTGACCACATTGGGTTTAACAAATCTAGAGCCTTAGACTCTGTAGGAAGATTGACATTTCTGAAAGGCATTATGAAGTTGGTATCTAAATGATTAACGGCTTAAGAGGTAAGAGAAACTCACATTGCTGTTCCCAGCATTTGCTAGCTCTTGTTCCGGGCATACTCATACACCTATCTCATCTAAAGTTCTCTACTCACTTGAAAGACAGTTGTTAATATGGCTCCTTTGCAAACAAAGAATCAGAGAGATGAAACTACTGTCCCCATTGAGTTTGATAACACCCACCTAAGATTTATTGCAAATAAATTATACTGATAAAGATATGAGAAGGGACTCTATAATAGAAACCATTGCTGGGGGCTGAACAGTGTCTTAGAGGCAGTGAGCACCTGCTGCTCTTCCAGAAGATTCAGGTTTGGTTTCTAGGACCTGAATGGTGATTTATGACCATACATACTCAAATTTTGAGGGATCTTCGGGTCTTTGTGAGCACCAGGTACATGTGTTGTGCACATATATACATGTGTAGGCAAAACATTCATACACGTAAGATAAAATAAATAAATCTGGGGCTGGAGAGATGGCCTAGTGGTTAAGAGTATTGACTTCTTTCCCACCCACAGGGCAGCTCACAACTGTCTGAAACTCCAGTTCTAGGGGATGTGACATCCGCACACAGATACATTTACCAATCATATGAAATAAAAATAAATTTAAAAATAAAAAATTTAAGAAAAGGAAACCAAAGCTTAATATGGGAACTTTTAAAAAATCAGTGGCCATTCTAGCCAATGTACCTTTTTTACATTTATTTTTATCTTCGAAATTCCAATTGCATCACATCCTCCATCCCTTTCTTCTTACCAACTCCTCCTATGTATCCCATGTTGATGTCTTTCAAATTCATGATCTCCCTTTTTTATTGTTGTGGTTACCTCCAAGTTATTTGTGCCACCACACTGCCCTTGGGCTATTGTGCCATGCTGACTGTTGTTCATGGACATCATAGCTGGGTAGGACCGTTAGTTGCTTCCCTCCTTTGGAAACTTGGATGTGGCGCCTTCTGATATCACAGAAACTAGTCCTCAGGGAGGAAAGTTTCAACTCAGATCTAGCTCAGGTCCTCTGGGCCATGTGTTCAAAGCACATGGTGTCTTCACCAATGAGGACTTAACTTTCACCTCTGAGAGGCAACCAAGGGCAACAGCAATAGCCTATAATATTTTGGGAGTCTCTTGGACACACATCCCTGACCAATAGCTCAAGAGGGGGCTTCACATGCCTGGCATTGGGGTTTTTGCTAGACAGTCTGTGGTTGGTGGTGGTGGGGGTATGTAGCATTTTTGGATCTGAGGATAACTACATTTTATTATATAATTTTATTATATAATTGTCTAACAAACCTGAGCTCTGATCCAAGGTACAATACTTGGGCTCTGAATCCACATAGGTCACTAATTAGGCCTCAGCCAGGTGGTCCATCTCTTCAGAGCTGTGCTTCTTCACTTTGCAAATAATGCTGTAAGGTCCAGAGCCCCTAGGCGCTGCAGGCACTCCAGGCGCCAGTTCTCGTTTCACTGATTCCAGTAACCGTTTACCTATGTGTCACCTCTGTGAACTCAGGTTTCATCTGATAACAATCAGCACACCACAGCACAGCTGGCGCCAGTTGTCTTAGTATTTAAGTTTTTTTTCGTTGTTTTTGGAGACAAGGTTTCTCTGTATAACAGCCCTGGCTGTCCGGGAATCAGGCTGTCTTTCAGCTTTACTGAGATCTGCCTGCCTCTGCTTCCCAAGTGCTGGGATTAAAGGCATGTGGCATCATCAACTGGCTAAAATTCATTTTATTATTTTATGTGCTTTGTGTTGAGTGTTGCCCACTAAAGCCAGAAGAAGGTATCAGATCTTCTGGAACTGAGGTTAAAGACAGTTGTGAGCCACCATGTGGGTGCTGGAAAATAAACCTGGGTCTTCTAGTGTTCTTAATTGTTGAGCCATTTTTCCAGCCTTTTTTTTAGCTTTTTAAAATATAAAATCAGTGTCTTATAATCATGACATTTTACACTAGGAGAAAATACCACTTACGTAGTTTAAGAATGTAAATTGTTGGGGCTGGAGAGATGGCTCAGTGGTTAAGAGCACCGTCTGCTCTTCCAGAGGACCCGGGTTTGATTCCCAGCACCCACATGGCAGCTCACAACTGTCTGTAGTTTCAGTTCCAGGCAAACACCAAGGCAAATAATTAAATAAATAAATAAATAAATGAAAGTGTTAAAAAAAAAGAATGTAAATTGTTGAGAGCATGCACAGTACATATGAGGTTTTGGGTTTGATCTCTATAATACAAAAAAGAAAGACTGTCAGTGAAAAGGTATATAAATATATATGTATACATATATATTAAATATTTATTTATTCATTTTATGTGAATTGGTATTTTGCCTGCAATGTGTAACTGTGATTCAGATCTTGGAATCACAGACAGTTGTTAGCTGCCATGTGGATGCGGAAAATCGAACTCAGGTCCTCTGGAAGAACAGTCAGTGCTCTTAACTGCTGAGCCATCTCTCCAGCCCAAAGGTTTATATTTAGAATACATTTAAAAATCACTTATTTTTGTGCGTATGTATGAGTATGGAGTATGGGATTTGTGTGTGTGATGTATGCAAGTGTGTGTATGTGTGGTTCTTTGAGCAAATGTGAAGGCTGTTTTATTCCCTTAACACAGGGTCACTCATTGAACCTGGAGCTAGGCTGGCAGCCAGCAAACCTCACCAACCTTTTTGTATTTTCTCTCCCAGCACTGGGGCTAGAAGTAGGCACTTTTTTTTTTTTTTTAAAGTTCGGGTCTCATTGTGTTGCCCTGGCTAGCTAAGACCTTGCTAAGAAGACCATACTGGCCTCAGATTTACAGAGATCTTCCTGCCTCCGCCTCCCAAATGCTGAGATTAAGGGTGTGTGGCACTACGCCTGTCTCCATGTTCAGGTTTCCCGTTGGGTTCTGGAGGGTTGAACTCAAGTCCAGTTCCCTGCAAGCCATCTCCCCAACCTCTGTCTTAGTATACCTTTTGAAATTCCCTCTAAGGCAAAGAAAGCTGGTGAGGAGTATGAGAATGTGTGTGTAGGTTGTTCCAAAAAGGGATTTAGCTGAAGGGACTGTGGGACCGAGTGCTGCTGCGGAAATGAGCGATCAGAACAGATCTGCCACAGGGCCTGGAATAAAGTGTCAAAGTTTTAAAACTATATAGACCTCTTGGGTGGTAGATTTTCCTTATGATTTGCCTACGAAAATGCTTCTAAAGGCCCTTAACCTGCAACCACACAGGGCAAGGAATTCTGGGGAAGCAGCATTCAGCTTAGCTAAATAGACAGAGCACAAAGGGAGCTCAGCAAAGGTTGATTTGTAATGGAAAGGGACACAGTGATCACGGTTTGTGCATTTTACTTTGACGAATTTCAACTGGTTGCTAGGGCTCTTCCCGAAGCCTCATTAACTTAATGGCGAATCCTTGTCCCAGAGTCAACAAAATCTAGTTCCAACCTGTCTCTCCACTTTATCTGACCTCCCCTCCTCCGCTCTGTCCTCCCCTCTCCTCCCTGCCTCTGTTTGCTTCTGACTCCCCACCTCTCTCTGTCTCTGTCGCTCCGTGTCTCTCTCTCTCTCTCTCTCTCTCTCTCTCTCTCTCTCTCTCTCTCTCTCTCTCTCTCTCTCTCTTTC